>NC_069489.1:2813894-2850636 GCF_026875155.1 Cherax quadricarinatus | reverse complement strand
TTTTTTTGGCCCCCTTTTCCCCGGCCCGTCTTTGTTGTTCTTTTCCCCGGACCCCCGCCCGGATCTTTGTTGTTTTTGGGTTCCCCGGGTACTCCCCGGCCGGGGGGGTTTTTTTCTGGTTCCCGTTCCCCCCGGACTTTTTTTTTGGGCAGTTTTGCCCTTTTCGTTTTTTTTTTCCCCGGGTTTTGGGCCGGCCCGGACTTTTTGTTTTTTTTCCCGTCCCCCGGGAAACGTTTTTTGTTCACTTATCCCCCGCCGGATTTTTGCCCTTTTAAAATTTTTTGGGGGTTTTTTTTTTTTCACCTTTTTTTTTTCCCCAATTTTTTTATTAAAAATTACGTCCCCAAAGTTTTTTTTTAACGTCCCAAAAACGGGGGGTCAACTACACAGGGGGTCTCTGGGGGGGATCCTGGCCTACTGGAGTCTGTTTTTGGTTCACTAGCCCGGGGGACACTTTTTTGGGGGGGTTCACTGGTTTCCCCGGAAATTTTTGTTTCCTGGTCACTGGCTCCGGGGGACTTTGGTTCCCGGGGATCACTAGCTAACGGGGGATTGCTTGGGAAAATCCGGCCAACGGTTTCCCTTGGTCCCCGGGGTAACCTCCCCCCCGGGGGGCCCTTTGGTTCCCCGGGACACTACTACCGGCCGGATCTTGTTGTCTTGATTCACCGGTACTCTCCGGCCTGATCTTTGTTGATCTTGGTTCACGGTACTCACCGGACCTGGCTTTGTTGTTCTTGGTACACGGTACTACTCCACGGCCGGATCCTTTGTTGTTGTTGGTCACTAGCTACCTCCCGGCCAGGATCTTAGTGTTTTTGGGGTCACCGGTACTCTCCGGCCGGATCTTTGTTGTTGTTGGTTCACCGTATCTCCCGGCCAGATCTTTGTTGTTCTTGGTTCGCGGTAATCCTCCCGGCCCGGATCTTTGTTGTTCTTGGTTCAGGCGGTACTGCTCACGGTCACTGATCTTTGTTGTCTTGGTACACCGGTACTCTCCGGCCGATCTTTGTTGTTGTTGGGTATCACGGTACTCACGGCCGGAACTCTTGTTGTTGTTGTTCACGGTACTACTCCCGGTCCGGAACTTAGTTGTTCTTGGTTCACCGGTACTCTCCCGGCAAGATCTTGTTGTCTGGGTTCACCAGTACTCTCCCGGCCGGACACTATGTGTTCTAGGTTCACCAGAACTCTCCTGCACCGGATCTTTGTGTGTCTAGTTGGTTCACGGGGGGGATCACTAGGCTACACGGAGGGGATCACTAGGCTACAACGGGGATCACTAGTCTACGGGGGGATCACTAGGCTACACGGGGGGATCACTAGGCTACACGGGGGATCACTAGGCTACACGGGGGGATCACTAGGCTACACGGGGGGATCACTAGGCTACACGGGGGGGATCACTAGGCTACACGGGGGGGATCACTAGGCTACACGGGGGGGATCACTAGGCTACACGGGGGGATCACTAGCTACACAGGGGGATCACTAGGCTACACGGGGGGATCACTAGGCTACACGGGGGGATCACTAGGCTACACGGGGGGGATCACTAGGCTACACAAGCTCTTCTGAAGATGAGGAAATGGTATGGTGATACCGACAAGATGTGGAAAAAGACACTTATGTACAGTTCAGGACATTTATTAGAGGAAACGTTTCGCCACGAGTGGCTTCTTCAGTCCTAATACAGAGAAAACTAAGAAAACGTATGTATATAGTGGCAGGAGTCAGGTGAGGTGACGCGTGGGTAGAGGTGGTAGTTACAGTATTTCAAAATTACTAAGCAAGAGGATATTACGCATCCTGGGAACTGGTGTTACATGATGCCAGCAGCTCCCTCTCTAGCCTCACCTCCTTAGTTCCATTACTACTACTACTACTACTACTACTACTACTACTACTACTACTACCACTCTCTAGCATCACCTCCATAGTTCCACTACTAATACTACTACTACTACTACCACTCTCTAGCATCACCTCCATAGTTCCACTACTACTACTACTACTACTATACTACTACTACCACTCTCTAGCATCACCTCCATAGTTCCACTACTACTACTACCACTCTCTAGCCTCACCTCCATAGTTCCACTACTACTACTACTACTACTACTACCACTCTCTAGCCTCACCTCCATAGTTCCACTACTACTACTACTACTACTACTACTATGACTCTCTAGCCTCACCTCCATAGTTCCACTACTACTACTACTACTACTACTACTATGACTCTCTAGCATCACCTCCATTGTTCCACACTACACTACAAACTACTACTACATCCACTTCTAGCATCACCTCCATAGTTCCACTACTACTACTACTACTACTACTACTACCACTCTCTAGCCTCACCTCCATAGTTCCACTACTACTACTACTACTACTACTACTACTACCACCTCTACCCACGCGTCACCTCAACTGACTCCTGCCACTATATACATACGTTTTCTTAGTTTTCTCTGTATTAGGACTGATGAAGCCACTCGTGGCGAAACGTTTCCTCTAATAAATGTCCTGAACTGTACATAAGTGTCTTTTTCCACATCTTCTGAAGATATTTAGATAATTTACTAAACATTGTCAGGGTTGTCATGAATGGTTTTGAAAACCGACAAGTTGAAGAATTGAGACACTTATGCAACACATGGGAATCTTTATTGAAGAAACGTTTCGCCACACAGTGGCTTCATCAGTCCAATACAAAGTTGAAATGGGTAAGGAGAGTAGAAGTTTGAGGTAATCAGTCCCTCAAACTTGAATCGATGTGTTCAGTCCATCTCTGTTGTAGGAAGTGCAGCATAGGGCCAGAGAGGTGGCTTGTATACTGCGGTGAGATGAGTTGAAGTAGGAGGAGGCGGGATCACAGTGGGACCTGCCACTAGTGTAAGTAGGTCGTCGTCCAAAGGTTGGGCAAGCGTTGTCGGTTTTCAAAAACACTAGTGGCAGGTCCCACTATGATCCCGCCTCCTCCTGCTTCAACTCATCTCACCGCAGTATATAAGCCACCTCTCTGGCCCTATGCTGCACTTCCTACAAGAGTGATGGACTGAACACATCGATTCAAGTTTGAGGGACTGATTACCTCAAACTTCTACTCTCCTTACCCATTTCAACTTTGTATTGGACTGATGAAGCCACTGTGTGGCGAAACGTTTCTTCAATAAAGATTCCCATGTGTTGCATAAGTGTCTCAATTCTTAAATTATCAGGGTTACCACTATCTATCTCCTGGTACTGAAAGTTAGGGAGAGAGTGATGGTATAACATATAACCAGCAGGGCGAGACACTTGAGACTTTAGACACTAACCAAAATTAACCACAAATAGGCAAGTGATGTCGTCTGCACAACAATGGAGGTTCCAGCTGGTCGGCTGCTATCATCTCATTCACTTTGTAACTCCTTCAGGAACTTTATCATGTATTCAAGTTTTTATTTTATTTTTATTTTTAGACTTGGTATTCACTCTTTTTTCTTTAGTACAGTATTATGGTCATAACAAGTCTGATGATGTTAGCTACATTCACAACACCAACAGCTGGGGATTGACTAATTTTTTCTTACTTTCAGTATTTACTTAATCACTCGTATATGACCTTATCACTACACTGCTGCTATAACCAAACCAACATATGTATTTGTTAAAATTTCCCAATCACACCGTTAACCCAATTAACTGTTGGATATTTTTGTGTCAACACTGCGGCCAGCAGCCTGAAACAGCTGACTGCTACCCTCCCTCACTCAAACATTCATCACTGTCTGCTAAACCCCCCCTCACTCAACATTCATCAGCTGTCTGCTACCCTCCCCCACTCAACATTTATCCCGCTGTCTGCTACCCTCCCTCACTCAACATTCACAGCTGACTGCTACCCTCCTCACTCAACATTCATCAGCTGACTGCTACCCTCCCTCACTCAACATTCATCAGCTGACTGCTACCCTCCTCACTCAACTTCATCAGCTGACTACTACCCTCCCTCACTCAACATTTATCAGCTGACTGCTACCCTCTCTTACTCAACATTTATCAGCTGACTGCTACCCTCCCTCCCTCAAACATTCATCAGCTGACTGCTACCCTCCCTCACTCAACATTCATCAGCTGACTGCTACCCTCCCTCACTCAACATTCAAACAGCTGACGCTACCCTCCCTCGCTCAACATTCATCAGCTGACTGCTCCCCTCCCTCACTCAACATTCATCAGCTGACTGCTACCCTCCCTCACTCAACATTCATCAGCGGGACTGCTACCCCCCCTCACTCAACATTCATCAGCTGACTGCTTACCCTCCCTAAATCAACATTCATCAGCTGACTGCTACCCTCCCTCACCCCAAACATTCATCAGCTGACTGCTACCCTCCCTCATCAACATTCATCAGCTGACGGGTTACCCTCCCTCACTCAACATTCATCAGTGACTGCACCCTCCCTCACTCAACATTCATCAGCTGACTGCTCCCCTCCCTCACTAACATTCATCAGCTGATGCTACCCTCCTCACTAAACATTCTAGCTGACTGCTACCCTCCCTAAACTCAACTTTCATCAGCTGATTGCTACCCTCCCTCACTCAACATTCATCAGCTGACTGCTCCCCTCCCTCACTCAACATTCATCAGCGGGACTGCTACCCTCCCTCACTCAACATTCATCAGCTGACGCTACCCTCCCTCACTCAACATTCATCAGCTGACTGCTACCCTCCCCACTCAACTTCATCAGCTGACTCCCTACCCTCCCACTCAACATTCATCAGCTGATTGCTACCCCCCCTCACTCAACATTCATCAGTGATTGCTACCCTCCCTCACTCAACATTCATCAGCTGACTGCTCCCCTTCCCTCCCCCAAACATTCATCAGCTGACTGCTACCTCCCTCACTCAACATTCATCAGCTGACTGCTCCCCTCCCTCACTCAACATTCATCAGCTGACTGTACCCTCCCTCACTCAACATTCATCAGTGACTGCTACCCTCCCTCACTCAACATTCATCAGCTGACTGCTACCCTCCCCACTCAACATTCATCAGCTGATGCTACCCTCCCCACTCAACATTCATCAGCTGACTGCTACCTCCCTCACTCAACTTTCATCAGCTGACTGCTACCCTCCCTCACTAAACATTCATCAGCTGACTGTACCCTCCCTCATCAACATTCATCAGCTGACTGCTACCCTCCCTCGCTCAACATTCATCAGCTGCTGCTACCCTCCCTCACTCAACATTCATCAGCTGACTGTTTACCCTCCCTCACTCAACATCATCGCTGACTGCTACCCCCCCTCACTCAACATTCATCAGCTAAATGCTACCTCCTCATTCAACATTCATCAGTGACTGCTACCCTCCCTCACTAAACATTCATCAGTTTGACTGCTACCCCTCACTCAACATTCATCAGCTGACTGCTACCCTCCCTCACTCAACATTCATCAGCTGACTGCTACCCTCCCTCACTCAACATTCATCAGCTGACTGCTACCCCCCCTCACTCAAAAATTCATCAGCTGACTGCTACCCTCCCTAACTAAACATTCATCAGCTGACTGCTACCCTCCTCACTCAACATTCATCAGCTGACTGCTACCTCCCTCACTCAACATTCATCAGCTGACTTCTACCCTCCCTCACTCAACATTATCAGCGACTGCTACCCTCCCTCACTCAACATTCATCAGCTGATTGTTTAACCCTCCCTCACTCAACATTCATCAGCTGACTGCTACCCTCCCTCACCCAACTTCACAGTGACTGCTACCCTCCCTCACTCAACATTCATCAGCTGACTGCTACCTCCCTCACTCAACATTCATCAGCTGACTGCACCCTCCCTCCCCTCAACATTCATCAGCTGACTGCTTACCCCCTCACTCAACATTATCAGCTGACTGCTACCCTCCCCCCACTCAACATTCATCAGCTGACTGCTACCCCCCCTCACTCAACTTCATCAGCTGACTGTACCCCTCCCTCACTCAACATTCATCAGCTGACTGTACCCCCCTCGCTCAACATTCATCAGCTGACTGCTACCCTCCCTCACTCAACATTCATCAGCTGACTGCTACCCTCCCTCACTCAACATTCATCAGCTGACTGCTACCCTCCCTCACTCAACATTCATCAGCTGATGCTACCCTCCCTCGCTCAACATCATCAGCTGACTGTACCCCCCCTCACTCAACATTCATCAGCTGCTGCTACCCCCCCTCCCCTCAACATTCATCAGCTGACTGCTACCCTCCCCACTCAACATTCATCATCGGACTGCTACCCTCCCTCACTCAACATTCATCAGCTGAATGCTTACCTCCCTCACTCAACATTCATCAGCTGACTGCTACCCTCCCTCACTCAACATTAATCCAGCGACTGCTACCCTCCCTCGCCTTCAACATTCATCAGCTGACTGCTACCCTCCCTCACTCAACATTCATCAGCGGGACTGTACCCCCTCACTCAACATTCATCAGCTGACTGCTACCCTCCCTCACTCAACATTCATCAGCTGACTGCTACCCTCCCTCGCTCAACATTCATCGCTGACTGCTACCCTCCCTAAACTAACATTCATCACTGACTGCTACCCTCCCTCGCCCTCAACATTCATCAGCTGACTGCTACCCTCCCTCGCTCAACATTCATCAGCTGACTGCTACCCCCTCGCTCAACATTCATCAGCTGACTGCTACCCTCCCTCACATAAACATTCATCAGCTGACTGCTCCCCTCCCTCACTCAACATTCATCAGCTGACTGCTACCCTCCCTCACTCAACATTCATCAGCTGACTGCTACCCTCCCTCACTCAACATTCATCAGCTGACTGCTACCCTCCCTCACTCAACATTCATCAGCTGACTGCTACCCTCCCTCTCTCAACATTCATCAGCTGATGCTACCCCCCCTACTCAACATTCATCAGCTGACTGCTCCCCTCCCTCACTCAACATTCATCAGCTGACTGCTACCCTCCCTCACTCAAACATTCATCAGCTGACTGCTACCCTCCCTCACTCAACATTCATCAGCTGACTGCTACCCTCCCTCACTCAACATTCATCAGCTGACTGCTACCCTCCCTCACTCAACATTCATCAGCTGACTGTACCCTCCCTCACTCAACTTTTCATCAGCTGACTGCTACCCTCCCTCACTCAACATTCATCAGCTGACTGCTACCTCCCTCACTCAACATTCATCAGCTGATTGCTACCCTCCCTCACTCAACATTCATCAGCTGCTGCTACCCCCCCTCACCCAACATTCATCAGCTGACTGCTCCCCCCCTCACTCAACATTCATCAGCTGATTGGCTACCCTCCCTCACTCTACATTCATCAGCTGACTGCTACCCTCCCTCACTCAACATTCATCAGCTGACTGCTACCCTCCCTCACTCAACATTCATCAGCTGACTGCTACCCTCCTCACTAAACCATTCATCAGCTGACTGCTACCCTCCCTCACTAACATTCATCAGCTGACTGCTACCCTCCCTCACTCAAACATTCATCAGCTGACTGCTACCCTCCCTCGCCCTCCCAACATTCATCGCTGACTGTACCCTCCCTCACTCAACATTCATCGCTGACTGCTACCCTCCCTCACTCAACATTCATCAGCTGACTGCTACCCTCCCTCACTCAACATTCATCAGCTGACTGCTCCCCTTTCCCTCGCTCAACATTCATCAGCTGACTGCTACCCTCCCTCACTCAACATTCATCAGCTGACTGTACCCTCCCTCGTCAACATTCATCAGCTGACTGCTACCCTCCCTCACTCAACATTCATCATCTGACTGCTACCCTCCCTCACTCAACATTCATCAGCTGACTGCTCCCCTCCCTCACTAAAACATTCATCAGCTGACTGCTACCCTCCCTCACTCAACATTCATCAGCTGACTGTTTCCCCTCCCTCGCTCAAAAATTCATCAGCTGACTGCTACCCTCCCTCACTCAACTTTTCATCAGCTGACTGCTACCCCCCCTCACTCAACATTCATCAGCTGACTGCTACCCTCCCTCACTCAAATTCATCAGCTGACTGCTACCCTCCCTCGCTCAACATTCATCAGCTGACTGTTTACCCTCCCTCACTCAACATTTATCAGCTGACTGCTACCCTCCCTCTAACATTCATCAGCTGATTTGCTACCCTCCCTCGCTCAACATTCATCAGCTGACTGCTACCTCCCTTCGCTCAAAAATTCATCAGCTGACTGCTACCCTCCCTCACTAAACATTCATCAGCTGACTGCTACCCCCTCACTCAAAATTCATCAGCTGACTGCTACCCTCCCTCACTCAACATTCATCAGCTGCTGCTACCCTCCCTACTCAACATTCATCAGCTGACTGCTACCCTCCTCACTCAACATTCATCAGCTGACTGCTACCCCCCCTAAATCAACATTCATCAGCTGACTGCTACCCTCCCTCACCCCAACATTATCAGCTGCTGCTACCCTCCCTCCTCAACATTCATCAGCTGACTGCTCCCCTCCCTCACTCAACATTCATCAGCTGACTGCTACCCTCCCTCATTCAACATTCATCAGCTGACTGCTCCCCTCCCTCACTCAACATTCATCAGCTGACTGCTGCCCCCCTACTCAACATTCATAGCTGACTGCTACCCTCCTCACTCAACATTCATCAGCTGACTGCAAACCCCCCCTCACTCAATCATCTGCTGACTGCTACCCTCCCTAAACCTCAACATTCATCAGTGACTGTTACCCTCCTCGCTCAACATTCATCAGCTGATGTTTACCCTCCCTCACTCAACATTCATCTGCTCACTGCTACCCTCCCTCACTCAACTTCATCATCTGACTGCTACCATCCCTCGCTCAACTTCATCAGCTGACTGCTACCCTCCCTCACTCAACATTCATCTGCTCACTGCTACCCTCCCTCACTAAACCCATTCATCAGCTGACTGCTACCCTCCCTCATAAAACTTTCATCAGTTTGACTGCTACCCTCCCTCGCTAACATTCATCAGCTGACTGCTACCCCCCCTCACTAACATTCATCAGCTGACTGCTACCCTCCCTCACTCAACATTCATCAGCTGACTGCTACCCTCCTCACTCAACATTCATCAGCTGACTGCAAACCCTCCCTCCTCAACATTCATCAGCTGACTGCTACCCTCCCTCGCTCAACATTCATCAGCTGACTGCTACCCTCCCTCACTCAACATTCATCAGTGACTGCTACCCTCCCTCACTCAACATTCATGAGCTGACTGCTACCCTCCCTCACTCAACATTCATCAGCTGACTGCTACCCTCCCTCACTCAACATTCATAGCTGACTGCTACCCTCCCTCGCTCAACATTCATCAGTGACTGCTACCCTCCCTCACTCAACATTCTCAGCTGACTGCTACCCTCCCTCATATACATTCATCAGCGACTGCTACCCTCCCTCGCTCAACATTATCAGCTGACTGCTACCCTCCCTCAATCAACATTCATCAGCTGACTGCTACCCTCCCTCACTCAACATTCTTCAGCTGACTGCTACCCTCCCTCACTCAACATTCATCAGCTGACTGCTACCCCCCCTCACTCAACATTCATCAGTGACTGCTACCCCCTCACTCAACATTCATCAGCTGACTGCTCCCCTCCCTCACTCAACATTCATCAGCTGACTGCTACCCTCCCTCACTCAATATTCATCAGCTGACTGCTACCCTCCCTCACTCAACATTCATCAGCTGACTGCTACCCTCCCTCACTCAACATTCATCAGCTGACTGCTACCCTCCCTCACTCACATTCATCAGCTGACTGCTACCCCCTCACTCAACATTCATCAGCTGATGCTACCCTCCCTCACTCAACATTCATCAGCTGACTGCTACCCTCCCTCGCTCAACATTCATCAGTGACTGCTACCCTCCCACTCAACATTCATCAGCTGATGCTACCCTCCCTCACTATACATTCATCAGCTGACTGCTACCCTCCCTCGTCAACATTCATCAGCTGACTGCTCCCTCCCTCACTCAACATTCATCAGCTGACTGCTCCCTCCCTCACTCAACATTAATCAGCTGACTGCTACCCTCCCTCATCACATTCATCAGCTGACTGCTACCCTCCCTCACTCAACTTTCATCAGTGACTGCTCCCCTCCCTCACTCAACATTCATCAGCTGATGCTACCCTCCCTCACTCAACATTCTCAGCGGGACTGCTACCCTCCCTCACTCAATATTCATCAGCTGACTGCTACCCTCCCTCACTCAACATTCATCAGCTGACTGCTACCCTCCCTCACTCAACATTCATCAGCTGACTGCTACCCTCCCTCACTCAACTTCATCAGCTGACTGCTACCCTCCTCACTCAACATTCATCAGCTGACTGTACCCTCCCTCACTCAACATTCATCAGCTGACTGCTACCCTCCCTCACTCAACATTCATCAGCTGACTGCTACCCTCCCTCACTCAACATTCATCAGCTGACTGCTACCCTCCCTCATCAACATTCTCAGCTGACTGCTACCCTCCCTCACTCAACATTCATCAGCTGACTGCTACCCTCCCTCGCTCAACATTCATCAGCTGACTGCTACCCTCCCTCACTCAACATTCATCAGCTGACTGCTACCCTCCCTCACTCACCATTCATTCAAATTTAATTGTAAAATTCTTGATCTTATCACATTTTTCCGCACTCTTGAAAGTTGTTACATCTTTTTAGGTATGTTCATTTGATTCACTCACGACGTTTGCCGCTAATAATATCTTAGGACAGCCACTAGAACGCTAAATCCTGGGAGCACTATTTAGCGATACTGATTCACGTGTGTGTGTGTGTGTGTGTGTGTGTGTGTGTGTGTGTGTGTGTGTGTGTGTGTGTGTGTGTGTGTGTGTGTGTGTGTGTGTGTACTCACCTAGTTGTGCTCACCTAGTTGAGGTTGCGGGGGTCGGTCCGAGCTCCTGGCCCCGCCTCTTCTTGATCGCTACTAGGTCACTCTCCCTGAGCCGTGAGCTTTATCATACCTCTGCTTAAAGCTATGTATGGATCCTGCCTCCACTACATCACTTCGCAAACTATTCCATTTACTGACTACTCTGTGGCTGAAGAAATATTTCCCCTAACATCCTGTGATTCATCTGTGTCTTCAGTTTTTTCCAACTGTGTCCCTTGTTACTGTGTCCAATCTCTGGACACAGGGGCGCGCGCGCGCGCGTGTGTGTGTGTGTGTGTGTGTGTGTGTGTGTGTGTGTGTGTGTGTGTGTGTGTGTGTGTGTGTGTGTGTGCGTGTGTGCGGGGTTGTGCGTGTGTGTGTGTGTGTGTTTTGGGGTGCGTGAGGGGTGTGTGTGTGTGTGCGTTTGTGTGTGTGTGGGGTGGCGTGTGTGTGTGTGTGTGTGTGTGTATGTGTGTGTATGGTGTGTGTGTGTGGTGTGTGGTATGTGTGTGCGTGTGTGTGTGTGTGTGTGTGCGTGTGTGTATATGTGTGTGTTGTGTGCGTGTGTGTATGTGTGTGTGTAGTGTGTGTGTGTGTGTGTGTGCGTGTGTGTGTGTGTGTGTGTGTCTAGGTGTGTGTGTGTGTGTGCGTATGTGTATGTGTGTGTGTTGGGGGTGTGTGTGTTGTGTGTGTGTGTGTGTGTGTGCGTGTGTGTATGTGTGTGTGTGCGTGTGTGTGTGTGTGTGTGTGAGTGGGTGTGTGCGTGTGTGCGTGAGTGCGTGTATGTGTTGTGTGTGTGGGTGTGTATGTGTTGTGGGTGTATGTGGTATGTGTGTGTGTGTGTATGTGCGTGTGGTGTGTTTTTGTGTGTGTGTGGGGTATGTGTGTGTGTGTATTTGTGTGTGTGTGTGTGTGTGTGCATTTGTGTGTGTGTGCTTTTTGTGTGTGCGTGTGTGTTTGTGTGTGTGTGTGTGTGTACTCACCTATTTGTGGTTGCAGGGGTCGAGTCATAGCTCCTGGCCCCGCCTCTTCACTGATTGCTACTAGGTCCTCTCTCTCCCTGCCCCATGAGCTTTATCATACCTCGCCTTAAAACTATGTATGGTTCCCGCCTCCACTACGTCACTTTCTAGGCTATGCTACGGCCTGACTGCTCTATGACTGAAGAAATACTTCCTAACATCCCTTTGATTCATCTGAGTCTTCAACTTCCAATTGTGACCTCTTGTGTCTGTGTCCCTTCTCTGGAACATCCGGTCTTTGTCCATCTTGTCTATTCCGCGCAGTATTTTATATGTCGTTATCATGTCTCCCCTGACCCTACTGTCCTCCAGTGTCATCAGGCCGATTTACCTCAACCTTTCTTCGTAGGACAATCCCCGTAGCTCTGGGACTAGTCTTGTTGCAAACCTTTGCACTTTCTCTAATTTCTTGACGTGCTTGACTAGGTGTGGATTCCAAACTGGTGCTGCATACTCCAGTAAGGGCCTGACGTAAATGGTATGCAGAGTCTTGAACGAATCCTTACTGAGGTATCGGAACACTATCCGTAGGTTTGTCAGGCGCCCGTATGCTGCAGCAGTTATCTGATTGATGTGCGCCTCAGGAGATATGCTCGGTGTTATGCTCACCCCCAGATCTTTTTCCTTGAGTGAGGTTTGCAGTCTTTGGCCATCTAAACTATATTGTGTCTGCGGTCTTATTTGCCCTTCCCCAATTTTCATGACTTTGCATTTGGCAGGGTTAAACTCAAGGAGCCAGTTGCTGGACCAGGCTTGTAGCCTGTCCAGGTCTCTTTGTAGTCCTGCCTGATCCTCATCCGATTTGATTTTTCTTATTAACTTCACATCATCTGCAAACAAGGACACTTCTGAGTCTATCTCTTCCGTTATGTCGTTCACATATACCAAGAACAGTACAGGTCCTAGGACTGACCCCTGTGGAGCCCCACTTGTCACAGGCGCCCACTCTGACACCTCGTCACGTACCATGACTCGTTGTTGCCTCACTGTCAGGTATTCTCTGATCCATTGCAGTGCCTTTCCTGTTATGTGTGCCTGATCCTTTAGCTTTTGCAGTAACCTCTTGTGAGGAACTTTGTCGAAGGCCTTCTTGCAGTCCCAAAAAATGCAGTCGATCCACCCCTATCTCTCTTGTCTTATTTGTCTCACCTTGTCATAAAACTCTAGTAGGTTTGTGACACAGGATTTTCCCTCCCTGAAACCGTGCTGGTTGTCAATTATACACTTGTTTCTTTCCAGGTGCATCACCACTCTCCTCCTGATGATCTTCTCCATGACCTTGCATACTATACACATTAGTGATACAGGTCTGTAGTTTAGTGCCTCATGTCTGTCTCCCTTTTTAAATATTGGCACTACATTTGCCATCTTCAATACCTCAGGGAGTTGCGCAGTTTCAAATGATGCATTGAAGATCTTTGTTAATGGCACACACAGTATCTCTGCTCCCTCTTTAACGACCCACGGAGAGATGTCTGGTTCCAACGCCTTTGAGGTGTCAAGTTCGCATAGCAGCTTCTTCACCTCCTCCTTGGTTATAGGTACCTCATCCAGCACTTGCTTGTGTACCCCCTGTTCTGATTTCCTGGAGTCTTAATGGTTTCCACTGTAAATACTTCTTTAAATCTCGTGTTGAGCTCCTGACATACCTCTCGGTCTTTTCTTGTGAAAACCCCACCACCCTTCCTCAGTCTGATTACCTGGTCCTTGACTGTTGTTTTCCTCCTGATGTGGCTGTACAACAGCTTCGGGTCAGTCTTGACTTTAGATGTGTCATTTTCGTATTGCCGCTGAGCCTCCCTTCTTATCTGTGCATTTTCGTTTCTTGCTCTTCGGCTAATCTCTTTATTTTCCTGAGTTCTCTGTCTTCTCTACCTTTTCCATTCTGTAGTACACCTAGTTTTTGCCTCCCTACACCTTTGGGTGAACCAAGGACTCGTTCTGTTCTTCCCATTATTTCTGTTTCCCTTGGGAACAAACGTCTCCTCTGCCTCCTTGCATTTTGTTGCCACATAGTCCATCATTTCTTGTACTGGTTTTCCTGTCAGTTCCCTCTCCCACTGAATGTCTTGAAAGAAGTTCCTCAAGCCTGAGTAGTTCCCCCTTTTGTAGTTTAGTTTTTCCCAACCTATTGATGCTACTCTCACCACTTGGAGTTCAACTATGTAGTCGAAGCAGAGAACCACATGATCACTAGCTCCTACGGGCCTTTCATACATGATGTCCTCGAAGTCAGAACTACTCAAGGCGAATACAAGGTCCAGTCTAGCTGGTTCATCCTCTCATCTCTCTCGTAGTGTCTCTAACATGTTAATGCATGAGGTTTTTCAGTACCACATCCATCATCTTGGCTCTCCATGTTTCGGGACCCCCATGGGGCTCCAGGTTTTCCAAGTCAATCTCCTTGTGATTGAAATCCCCGATAACTAGTAACTTTGCTCCCCCCATGTGTGCTATCCTGGCCACCTCGGTTAGTGTGTCGACCATTGCTCTGTTGCTCTCATCGTATTCTTCTCTTGGCCTCCTGCAGTTCTGTGGTGGGTTGTACATTACTGCAATTATCACCTTATGTCCCTCAGACTGGATTGTTCCTACTAAGTAGTCCCTATCGCCCGTGCCATCCATTCCTTCCATTTTCTCAAACCCCCACTGGTTTTTAATGAGCAGTGCAACTCCACCTTCCCCTCTCCTCCCTCTGTCTTTCCTGAGGATTTGATATCCGGATGGAAAGATTGAATCTGTTATTATTCTGGTGAGTTTTGTTTCTGTGAGTGCTATTATGTCTGGTGATGTCTCCTTGATTCTTTCGTGCCACTCCTCATACTTATTTGCTATTCCATCTGCATTTGTATATCACACCTTCAACTTCTTTTCTAACACTGTGGTCTGGGAATTATATTGGGGTTGGGGAAGTGGGAGACCTGATAAGGAACTATGGGTGGTTGCTGTGGGGGTGGAGTTTGTAATGCAGTGGGTGGGGGCATTGGATGTGGCATGGGTGCTTTGGTTTAGAGTGTTTGGTTGCACTGGGGTTGACCTGGTTGTGTGGGAGGCTGTATTTGATCTTCTTCCTGGGTCTGGGATCTCCTGTGTGTGTGTGTGTGTGTGTGTGTGTGTGTGTGTGTGTGTGTGTGTGTGTGTGTGTGTGTGTGTGTGTGTGTGTATGTGTGTGTGTGTGTGCGTGTGTGTGTGTGTGTGTGTGTGTGTGTGTGTGTGGGTGTGTGTGTGTGTGTGTGTGTGTGTGTGTGTGTGTGTGTGTGTGTTGTGTGTGTGGGTGTGTGTGTGTGTGTGTGTGTGTGTGTGTTTGTGTGTGTGTGTGTATGTGTGTGTGTGTGTACTCCCCTAGTTGTGGGAGCAGGGGTCGAATCACAGCTCCTGGCCCCGTCTCTTCACTGGCCACTTCTAGGTCAATCTTCCCGCTCCATCGCTTCATCATACCTCTTCTTAAAGCTATGTATGGTCCTGCTCCCCTACATCACTTCCCAGACTATTCCACTTACTGACAACTCTGTGACTGAAGAAATACTTCCTGACATCCCTATAATTCATCTGAGTCTTCAACTTCCAACTGTGACCCTTTGGTGCTATGTCCGATCTCTGGAACATCCTATTTCTGTCCACCTTGTTTGAAACCCCTCAGTTTTTTACATGTGGTTATCTTATCCTTCCAATTTATCCTTTCTTCCAATAACGTCAGGTCGATTTCCCTTAACATCTCCTCATTACCCTACCCCCTTTTCTCTGGGACTAGTCTTGTTGCAAACCTTTGCACTTTCTCTAGTTTCCTTACATGCGTAGCCAGGTGTGGTATCAAAAAACGTGCGCATACCCAGTATGGGCCTAATGTACGCAGAGTACAGGGACCTAAACGATTTTTTATTTAGATGTTGGAATGCTGTTCTTAGGTTTGTAGGCGCCTCTATGCTGCAGCAGTTTTTTGGTTGATTTGCGCCTCAGATGTGCCTGGTGTTATACTCACCCAGTTTAATATGTTTATTATGCACCACATACCCATCCTGTGGGCGGTAGTCAAAAGATTACAGAGGAACATAATGGGTCCAGGGACTGGCCCCCATTATACTCACACAAAAGGTCATTATCCTTGAGTGAGGTATGTGTCTCGGGCCCCCTAGATGTACTCCGTGTATGGTTTTCTTTGTCCATCCCCAATATTTATGACCTTGTCTTGGTGGGGTTGAACTCCAGGAGCCAGTTGCGGGAAAAAAGGCCTGCAACCTATCCAGATTCCTTTGTAGTTCTGACGGGTCCTCATCCAATTGAATTCTTCTCAACAGCTGCAAACAGGGTTACTTTGGAGTTATTCTCCCGTCATGTTGTTCACAAATACCAGTGTTACGCCCAGATGCGGTTTTTCTATATATTTCTTGCATTTTTTGTTCATCTATCTATATTACATTGCGATTATCATCGATTTTAAATCAGCTTTCTAATTTTAAAAATTTTTAATTTTCATCTTTCCGTATATGCCACCTTTATATCAACTATGTATCTCTTAAATCTTCGTACCATAATATGAAATATATATATATATATATAATATATATATATATATATATATATATATATATTATATAAATTATATATATATATATTATATATTTATATATATATATATTACAACCCAGGAGTCCCAAAGGCCTGTTATCCTGGGTGTAAAGGGAGCAAAATAAACACAGCAGTAAAACTTTTGACTTGTATCATCCTTCACCAATTTAGAACAGAAGTATGTACACTATATACATTATGTACAACAATAGGTATTAGTGCACTCCACGGTAAGCAAGGCAGAATAGAAGCCACTAGAGAGCAGACCGTGCTTCAACCAGCTCTTGAATGGGAATGACAAGGGCTGACAGGCGAGTGGTTGCCCACATTCACTTCTGCGATTGCCAAAACCATCTTCTCATTGGCTGGAACCTGTGTACTGTTTGAACGACGGGGCCTCATCGTCAGCCCTTAGTTCCCTGGTTCGCTGGTTGGGGAAGATAGCCTGTGGAAGTAGGGAAGACAGTTTTAGCAGAAGACTAGTCAATAGGATGGCTATGATCTCTGACGTGACAGAAAAGAGAATTGTTATTGTCGGCAAGCCTTACCTTCTGCCAGACTAACACTTCGCACTAATCTCGTTCATACCTCTCCTCCCTCTACAGATGTTCCTGGTGTCTACTTTATTTCTTGCTCCTCCTGTCCTCTTCAATGCTTCGGAAAAACTGGCCGATCTCTTTCTGATAGACTTAGGGAGCACAAAAATAGTGTTAGGCTTGCTGACACTAACAATGCTCTTTTCTGTCACGTCAGAGATTACAGCCATCCTATTGACTGGTCTTCTGCTAAAACTGTCTTCCCTACTTCCAACTCGAACAGTCGCCGTCTAGTTGAATTCTCTCTAATACACAACTTTCCATGAAATGAATCTTAGCCTGGTTTCGTCTCTGTAGATGCCTTCCTCCCACTACATTGTAAAATGCTCCAAACTTCAGAACACCTTGACTTAACCTGACCCCTCATTTTTTCTTTTTCTTTTTCTTCTTCTCCCTCTTCCCCTTTCCTCTTTCCTTTTTCTCCTTTGGGTTGTCTTTCTCTCTTCTATCTCGTGTTTCTGTTCCTTCTTCATTTATTTCACCACTTTCCCTTTCACGCACCTCTGTGCGCTTGCTCTCCCTCTGTGGGCACCTAGCTCTCTTGCAGTGCTCCCCTTCCTTTGTTTTTGACTGGCTCGTCCTCCTTATTCCCCATTTCTACCACTACCACTACTACTACCTCTTCTACTACTACCACTATTTCTACTACTGATGAAATTAAGACACATGTGCGGCGTCTGGGTGTCTTTGTTGTGGACGTTTCGCCATCCAGTGGCAGGCTGGATGGCGAAACGTCTACGATTGGGATGCCCGGGTGTTGCGCATGTGTCTTAATTTCATCTTGTCGGTATTATATACCATTCTTGTACTACTACTACTACTACCACCACCTCTTCCTGCCTATATATAGCCGTCCTGCTCCACTTCTGGTTAGTGTGACTTTGTGAATGGTCCAAGTCGGACCGAAACGTCGTCGTAAGCTTCTCTCTTTTATGTGCGGGTTATTTGTGTATCGTTCCAGTCACGGTATTGTGCCTTTCTTGTTATTTATGGACCCCACAATTAAGAGTCATATTCTTTCCAACTTTTTTAATGTTCTTCCCTCTTTTAAACCCCTCTTTCGGTCTTACGAGGCTGCTCTTATTGTTACCAGACGTCGTAAGAATCAGCTTCGCTTCCTATGTGACTGTCTTGCTGAACAAGTTCTGCCACCTTCCTTCTCCCACTTCCTGAAAACCAACCCACTGGGCACTCCCTTACCTGATCATGCCCGTCTCCTACTTCAACAGCTCATTCTTTCTACTAAATCACAGTTGGGAAATGCCTTCTTTACTTTCCGTCAGCGTCAACGTGCTCTCTTTGCGGCTCTACCACAGGATCTCTGTAACCTTCTCTCTACCATTGCCTTTGACACTGCTCGCCTGAATACACAAATTCATTCTTCTAAACTACAGAATAAACTTCAACGTCTCATCTCAGCTAGCCCTTGGTCTAAATTCTCCCTCACTGACTGTGTTACTAACCTGTCTTCTGTCTCACTCTCTCAGTATGAGCTTGAACTTCTTGGTTTTGGCCTTTCCTTTGCTACTTCACCTACCCCTCGCGCTGGTATTGCCCTGATTAGCTCTTTTGATTCCTTTCGTAAATCTCGCTCCGTAATTTTCCCTGACTTGTCCACTTTTCGGGGTTTGCTCTCCTTCCTGCTCTTGTTAGTCTGTTTTCTAAGAATCACCCTTCCACGCCGTTACCAACTTGCCCTTTCTTCTCTTAAATCCAACACAAAACATTGTCACATTATCTTCTGAAAAAGGGGTAATTCGGTAGTTATCCTTGATCGCGAGGATTACTCCATAAAGCTGATGTCTTGCTCTCTGACTCACGTACCTACACTCCTCTCGTTTCCAAAACCCCCTTTATCGCATCAAAAGAACTTTCAACAAGAAACTAAGGATCTCTCCGACTCTGTCCTCCTGACTTTGACCTTGTTCAACGGTTTCGTGTCATCTGTCCCTTCTTCCTTTTCTATGGCCTTCCCCAAAAATCATTAAACCTGATATTCCTCTTCGTCCTATCATATCCTCTAGAGGTTCTGTCTCTTATTCTCTTGCTTCTTGACTGGCCAAAACCCTCACTCCCTTTCTTGGTACTTTTTCTCCTGCCCACCTCCGTCACTTCAAGACTTCATGGGAAAGGGTTCGCTCTCTACCAACCCGTAAGATGCTTAGTCTTGACGTTGAGTCCCTCTTCACCAATGTCCCTCATGGTTTATGTCCTTGATTTCCTTAGAGAGAAGGCCCATGAAGGGTTTCTACATCTCCCTATACCCACTGATGTCTTCTTTTATCTTATCCGCCTCTGTGTGGACTCTAACTCCTTTTCCTTCAAGGGGAAAAATATTCTCAAACCTTCGGTGTCGCTATGGGCTCTCCCCTCTCTCCTGTCCTTGCTAATCTTTACATGGAAAAACTTCGAGACTGTTCTTCTTCTACCCTCGATGTGCAACCTTCACTTTTGGGTCCGCTATATGGATGACATCTTTGCTCTGTGGCCTCATGACTCCAGTCCTTCCAACCTTTTCTTGAAGCTCTTGATAATCTTGCCCCTTCCCTTAAGTTTTTAAAACTGAATGGGAATCTAATTCCTTTCTTTCTTTCCTTGATGTCCATGTCCACCGCCCCAGATACAGGTTTTTCCTTTTCCGTTTACCGAAAACCTATGCACAGTGGCATGTACATTCACTACTTTTCCTATCATGCTTCCCCTGTCAAGAAAGTGTTCTTATCTCCCTCTTCCTCCGTGCCCTCCGCATCTGTGATCCTCACTTCCTTCCAGCAGAAATTTCCACTTTTTATAATTCGTTCTCCCGTCTTGGTACCCTTCCCATTTCATAGACTCTGCCCTCTACGTGCTAAACGTAATTTCTTTCTCCAAACTCTCTACTCCTGGGAACTCTTCTGTCCTCTGCCTTCTCTAATTTCCGGTCTTTCTAATCTCAAGAATTCTCTCCGTCCCTTAAAAATCAAGCTTACCTTCCGCCAGACTAACACTCTTGCACTAATCTCGTTAATTTCCTCTACTCCCTCTACGATGTTCCTGGTGTCTACTCTATTTCTTGCTCCTCCTGTCCCCTTCAATACTTTTGGAGAAACTGGTCGATCTCTTTCTGACAGACTTAGGGAGCACAAAAATATTTTAGGCTTGCCGACACTAACAATGCCTTTTCTGTCACTTCAGAGATCATAGCCATCCTATTGACTGGTCTTCTGCTAAAACTGTCTTCCCTACATCCAACTCGAACAGTCGCCGTCTAGTTGAACCCCCTCTAATACACAACTTTCCTTGTATGAATCTTAGTCCTGGCTTCGTCTCTGTAGATGCCTTCCTCTCCCACTACATTGTAAAATGCTCCAAACTTCAGAAAAACCCGTGACTTAACCTGACTCCTCATTTTTTCTTTTCTTTTTCTTCTTCTCCCCTTCCCCTTTCCTCTTTCCTTTTTCTCCTCTAGGTTGTCTTTCTCTCTTCCGTCTCGTGTTTTGTTCCTTCTTCATTTATTTCCCACTTCCCCTTTCACGCACCTCTGTGCACTTTCTCTCCCTCTGTGGGCACCTCGCTCTCTTGCAGTGCTCCCCTTCCTTTGTTTTTGACTGGTTCGTCCTCCTTATTCCCCATTTCTACCACTACCACTATACTACCTCTTCTACTATCCACTAATACTACTACTGATGAAATTGAGACGCATGTGCGGCGTCTGGGTGTCTTTGTTGTGAACGTTTCGCCATCCAGTGGCTGGTGGATGGCGAATACGTCTACGATTGGGATGCCTTTGGGGTTGCACATGTGTCTTAATTTCATCTTGTCGGTATTATATACCATTCTTGTACTACTACTACTACTACCACCACCTCTTCCTGCCTATGTATAGCCGTCCTGCTCTACTTTTGGTTAGGTGACTTTTTTAAAGGTCCCAAATCGGACCGAAACGTCGTCTTAAGCTTCTCTCTTTTATGTGCGGGTTATTTGTGTATCGTTCCAGTCACGGTATTGTGCCTTTTTTGTTGTCCTCAGAATCAAGATTCCATGATGTTGCATTAGGGAATCCCGCCTACCAGTGACTATGCCCTCGTCTGCTACACGTCCCATTTCCAGGCTCCTTGCCTCTGCGGTCTTATACTTACCCCAAGATCTTTCTCCTTGAGCGAGGTTTGCAGTCTTTGGCCACTTTGCCTATACTCTGTCTGCGGTCTTCTTTGTCCTTCCCCAATATTCATGGCTTTGCATTTCGCAGGGTTAAATTCAAGAAGTCAGATGCTGGGCCAGGTGTCCAGCCTGTCCAGGTGTGTGTGTGCTTGCACTCACATAATTGTACTCACCTAATTGTGGTTGCAGGGGTCGAGAATCAGCTCCTGGCCCCGCCCCTTCACTGATCGCTACTAGGGCCCCTCCCTCTCTGCTTCCCGAGCTTTGTCATACCTCTTCTTAAACTATGTATGGTTCCTGGGTCCATACTTCATTGCTAAGCTATTCCACTTCCTGACGACTTAAAGACTGAATAAATACTTCCTAAAGTCCCTGTGACTCGTCTGAGTCTTCAGCTTCCAATTGTGACCCCTTGTTTCTGTGTCCCCTCTCTGGAACATTTCCGTCTCTGTCCACCTTGTCAATTCCCCGCAGTATCTTATATGTCGTTATCATGTTCCCTGACCCTTCTGTCCTCCAGTGTCGTCAGTCCGATTTCTCTTAACCTTTCTTCGTACGGGCATTTCCCCCGAGCTCTGGAACTAGCCTTGTTGCAAACCTTTTTACTTTCTCTAACTTCTTGACGTGCTTAACCAGGTGTGGGTTCCAGATGTTGCTGCATACTCCAGTATGGGCCTAACATTTCACAGTGTACACTGTCTTCAACGATTCCTATTAAGGCATCGGAACGCTATTCTCAGGTTTGCCATGCACCTGTATGCTGCAGCAGTTATTTAGTTGATGTGTGCCTCCAGTGACGTGCTCGGTGTTATGGTCACACCAAGGTCTTTCTCCCTGAGTGAGGTCTGTAGTCTTTGTCCACCTAGCCTATGTTCTGTCTGAGGTCTTCTTTGCCCCTCCCCAATCTTCATGACTTTGCATTTGGCAGGGTTGAATACGAGAAGCCAGTTTCTGGGCCACGTGTCCAGCCTGTCCAGGTCTCTTTGCAGTGCTGCCTCATCCTCATCCGATTTGAGTCTTCTCATCAGCTTCACTTCATCTGCAAATAGGGACACTTCAGAGTCTATTCCTTCCATCATGTCGTTCACGTATGTCAAAAACAGCACTGGTCCTAGAACTGACCCCTGTGGGACCCTGCTCGTCACAGGCTCCCACTGTGATACCTCTCCAAGTACCATGACTCGTTGTTGCCTCCCTGTCATGTATTCCCTGATCCATTGCCTGATCCATTGCCTGATCCATTAACTGATCCTCCCTGTCAGGTATTCCCTGATCAGTGCCCTCCCTGTTATATATGCCTGATCCTCCAGCTTCTACAGTAATCTCTTGGAGGAACTGTGTCAAAGGCCTTCCTGCAGTCCAGGAAAATCCAATCAACCCACCTCTCTCTCTCGTGTCTTACTTCTGTTACCTTGTCATAAAACTCCAGAAGTTTGTGACACAGGATTTGCCTTCCATGAACCCATGCTGGTTTTCATTTATAATCTTGTTCCGTTTCAGGTGTTGCACCACTCTCCTCCTGATAATCTTCTCCATGACTTTGCATACTATACATGTCAGAGGCACTGGTCGGTAGTTTAGTGCCTCGTTTCTGTTTCCTTTCTTAAATATGGGGACTACATTTGCTGTCTTCCATTTCTCGGGAAGTTGCCCAGCTTCAAGGGATGTGTTGAAGATTGTGGTTATAGGCACACACAGCATCTCTGCTCCTTCTCTAAGGACCCACGAGGAGATGTCGTCCGGTCCCATCGCCTTTCAGGTATCAAGGTCACTTAGCAGCTTCTGCACCTCCTCCTCAGTTGTTCGTATGTCATCCAACACTTGTTGGTATATTCCCTCTTGATGTTCCCTTCTGTACTGTCTTCCGAGAGCCCTTCCTGCCTCTACTGTAAAAACTTCCTTAAATCTCCTGTTTAGCTCCTCACATACCTCCTGATCATTTCTTGTGAGTTCCCCACCTTCTGTCCTCAGTCTGATCACCTGGTCTTTTACTGTTGTCTTCCAACTGATGTGGCTATACAACAGTTTCGGGTCAGTCTTGACTTTCGATGCTATGTTATTTTCATACTGTCACTGGGCCTCCCTCCTTACCTGTGCATACTCGTTCCTAGCTCTGGAACTAATCTCCCTATTTTCTTGTGTTCTCTTCCTTCTGTACTTTTTCCATTCTCTATTGCACTTTGTTTTTGCCTCTCTACACGGTTGGGTAAACCAGGGGCTTGTTCTGGTCTTCCCATTGTTTCTGTTGCCCTTGGGTATAAACCTTTCCACTGCCTCCTTGTATTTTGTTGCTACATATTTCATAATTTCATTAACTGTCTTTCCTGCCAGTTCTCTGTCCCACGGAGCCTCCTGCAGGAAGTTCCTCAAACCTGTGTAGTCCCCTCTTTTATAGCCTGGCTTTTACCATTCAACTCCCGTTACTCTCTCCACTTGCAACTCTACTATGTATTAAAAGCACAAAACCACATGGTCACTAGCTCCTAGGGGACTCTCATATGTCATGTCCTCAATGTCTGAACAGCCCAGGGTGAACACAAGGTCCAATCTTGCTGGTTCATTCTCCCCTCTCACTCTGGCAGTGTCCATAACATGTTGGTTCATGAGGTTTTCCAGCACCACATCCAACATCTTGGCTCTCCATGTTTTGGGACCCCCATGTGGCTCCAGGTTTTCGCAGTCAATCTCCCTGTGGTTGAAATCACCCATAACCAGCAACTTTGCTCTGCTGGAGTGAGCTCTTCTTGCCACCTCAGCAATTGTGTCCACCATTGCTCTGTTGCTCTCTTCATATTCCTCTCTTGGCCTCCTGCAGTTCTGTGGTGGATTATACATCACTGCAATGACCACCTTGTGCTCCCCAGACTGGAGTGTACCTACTATGTAGTCCCTTTCTCCTGCCTCGTCTATTCCTCCCATTTTCTCGAATTTCCATCATTTTTTTACGAGCAGAGCAACCCCTCCTCCCCCTCTGCCCCTTCTATCTTTCCTCATGATCTGGTATCCTGGTGGGAAGATTGCATCTGTTATTGTCTCCATGAGTTTTGTTTCTGTAACTGCTATGATGTCTGGTGACTTATCATTGATTCTTTCTTGCCATTCTTCATATTTATTCGTTAATCTATCCATATTTGTGTACCGCACCTTCAACTTCTGTTCTAATACTGTACTGTGGCCCTGGGGGAATACTCTGGTTGGGAGAGCAGGAGCCCTGGTGGGGCCTGTGGGGGTTGCAGTGGAGGAGGAGGAAGGGCTTCTATAGGGGGTTGCTGTAGGGGTAAGGGTCGAGGTGTGGGGGTTGGGAACTGAGGGATCGGAGTGTGATGGTTGGTTTAGATTGTTCAGTTGTCTCGGGTGTGTATGTGTGTGTGTGTGTGGAGGTGTAGTGTATGTGTGTTTATGTTGGGTATGTATGTATGTGTTCAGGTGTCGTGTATGTGGGATATGCATGTCTGTGTGTCTGTGCGTGAGTGTGTGTCTGTGTGTATGTTTATGTGTGCAGTGTGTGTATTTGTGTGTATTTGTGTGTGTTTGTATATGTGTGTGTATATGTGTGTGTGTGTGTGTACTCACCTAATTGTACTCACCTAATTGTGGTTGCAGGGGTCGAGACTCAGCTCCTGGCCCCGCCTCTTAACTGATCGCTACTGGGTCCTCTCTCTCTGCTTCCTGAGCTTTGTCATACCTCTTCTTAAAACTATGTATGGTTCCTGCCTCCACTACTTCACTTGCTAGGCTATTCCACTTGCTGACAACTCTATGACTGAAGAAATACTTCCTAACGTCCCTGTGACTCGTCTGAGTCTTCAGCTTCCAGTTGTGACCCCTTGTCCCTGTGTCCCCTCTCTGGAACATCCTATCTCTGTCCACCTTCTCTATTCCCCGCAGTATCTTGTATGTCGTTATCATGTCTCCCCTGACCCTTCTGTCCTCCAGTGTCGTCAGTCCGATTTCCCTTAACCTTTCCTCGTACAATATTCCCTTGAGCTCTGGGACTAGCCTTGTTGCAAACCTTTGTACTTTCTCTAACTTCTTGACGTGCTTGACCAGGTGTGGGTTCCAGACTGGTGCTGCATACTCCAGTATGGGCCGAACATACACAGTGTACAGTGTCTTGAACGATTCCTTATTAAGGTATCGGAACGCAATTCTCAGGTTTGCCAGGCGCCCGTATGCTGCAGAAGTTATTTGGTTGATGTGCGCCTCCGGTGATGTGCTCGGTGTTATGGTCACCCCAAGTTCTTTCTCCCTGAGTGAGGTTTGTAGTCTTTGTCCACCCAGCCTGTACTCTGTCTGCGGTCTTCTTTGCCCCTCCCCAATCTTCATGACTTTGCATTTGGCTGGATTGAATTCGAGAAGCCAGTTACTGGACCACATGTCCAGCCTGTCCAGGTCTCTTTGCAGTCCTGCCTCATCCTCGTCCGATTTAATTCTTCTCTCATTTTCCTCATCTGTGAACAGGACACTCGAGTCTTTTCCCTTTCCATCAGTTCCAAAAAAAAAATAGAGGGTCCTAGACTGACCTCTGTGGGACACCGCCGTAACAGGCGCCCCTGTATCCCTCTTCCTCCCTAGTTTCCCCCTGATTTTCCCACCTTCAGGGGGCCCAAATTTTACTGGCCAATTTTTCCCCTGAAAAATTTCCCTCGGGGGAACGGAAAAAAGCCTTCCTGGTCTAAAACGTACTTTAAAAACCCCTCCCGTGTTTATTCGAACCTTTCATAAAACTCCGGGGTTTTTAAAATTGCCTTCCAGGCCACATTTTCTTTTATTTCTTTTCCTTTCTATTTCAAACCACCCCCTTGAAAAATCTTTTTCTTTTCTTTTAAAAAAATGAAAACAAGGGCGGGTTTATCCTTTTTTTGTTTTTTTTAAAAAGGGGGAAATTTTTAGGCCCTTTTCTCGGGTTTCCCAGAAAAAGGGAGTTTGGTTTTGGGGTTTAAGGCCCCAGATTTTTCCCTTTCTTTTTGGACCCATAAATTTTGTGGTATCCCTTTGATGTTCCTTGGCTTCTTCCCCCCCTTCGTTTTCGAAAAATTTTTCCAAAATTTTTGTTTTTTTTTCCCTTTTGATTTTTCTGTGTGTTTCCCCCCCTTCCCTGCCCCTTACTGAAAAACCCCCCTTTACTTTTTCCCCCTAATCTTATCATTTCGTTTTTTTCCCCCCCCCCCCCCCCCCCGGCCCCCCCCCCCCCCCCCCCCCCCCCCCCCACCTTTTTTCCCCCCCCCCCCCCTCCCCCTTACCTTGCATTCATTCCTGGCCTCACGGGTTTCTCCCTTTTTCGATGTCTCCCCGTTTTTTTTCCTTCTCCTTCCATTCTTTTGCCTTTTTCCCTCTTAAACCGGGGTGGGGGTTTTCCCCGTTTTCGTTGCCCGGGGTAAACCTTTCCCTTTCCCCTTCTTTTTTTTTTACATTTTCCATCATTTCTTTACGGTTTCCCTGCCGTTCTCTGTCCCCTGGCCCTCCCGCAGGAAGTTCTTCAACCCATGTGTCCCCTTTTATGTCAGGTTTTTTCCCTTTAAACCCCTGTTATTCTCTCCCCTTTAGCTTACTATTATTCAGGCACAGAACCACGTGGTCGCTAACTCCCAGGGGACTTCATCTTGTGTCCCAATGTCCGAGCTGCCCAGGGTGAAACAAAGGGCCCAATCTTTCTGGTTCATCCTCCCCCCTCACCTGGTAGTGTCCTTAAAAGTTGGTGCATGAGGTTTCAAGCACCCCATCCCAAAATCCGGCTCTCCCGTTTCGGGACCCCCCCGTGGCTTAGGTTTTCCCATCAATCCCCTGTGGTTTAAATCCCCCCTAAACCCGCAACTTTGCTCTGCGGAGTGAGCTCTTCTTTCCACCTAGAAGTGTGTCCACCCTTTCTCTGTTGCTTTCTTTATATTCCCCTTTTGGCCCCCTGCAGTTCTGTTGTGGATTATACATCACTGCAATGACCCCCTTTGTGTTCCCCGACTAAGTGTACCCGTATTGTTTTCCTCCCGTTCCCTCTATGCCTTCAAATTTTTTGAAATTCCATCTGTTTTTTACGGCAGGCAACCCCCCCTCCCCCCTGCTCCTTCTACTTTCCCCTTTACTGGGATCCTGGGGGGAAGATTGCATTGTTTTGCTCCATGAGTTTTGTTTCTGTAATGCTATGATGTCTGGGGGTTTTTCATTGATTTTTTCTTGCCCTTCCCCATATTTTTCGTTAATCCATCTGCATTTGTGTACAAAACCCTTTACTTCGTTCAATACGTAACTGTGGTGTGGGGGGTGGGAAAAAGGGGATCGGTGTGGATGGTTGGTTTGAATTTTTTGTTGCCTTTGGGGGGGCGGGCTGGAGTGTTCTGCAGGTGTTTCTGGGGGGGGTGCTTGTCCTTCCATTTGACCTTGGTTATTTGCTTCCTTTTTATTTCCTCCCCGTTTTCCTTTCGTTTTTGACTCTCTCTTTCATCGTCTTCCTTTCGTCCTGTGTTCGTCTCGATCGGGGTACACACTCCGGAACTCCTGCTTGCCTCTCAGCCGTGCTTTCTCCTGCAGGATCATGGTTCGGGTTGATTCTGCCTTGAAAATTACTTTGAGAGGCCGATTCCTTTTCTTTGTGAACCCCCCCAATTCTCCGAAAAATTTGCCACCCGGGTCATGTCCCCCTCACCTTTCACCTTCATGATATCTTCAATCGCTTTTTTTTCCTCCTGCTTTCTTTCATCAAAAGTTTCCCCTTTAGCTTCGTCTAGCCCATAGACAAACACGGTTTCTCTCCCTTTCCACCTCCCATTGTGACTCCCATTGCATCCTCTGATGGGGTTTTAGTTCCCTCCCGTGGAGTGTTCCTTCCTTCAGTCCCTTCCCTAGTTATGGCCCATATGCATCTTGGTTTGTCCTTCCTGCTCACCTGTTCCTGGCCCCCCACAGGTTATCTGGTAAGGTCTTTGCACATGCCTAGTCCTTGAATGTCTTCCAACCCTCTCATTCTGTCCTAGTGTGCTCCCTGTCTTTTTTTTGGGCCCCCATCTGGGTTTGATAGGACCTCTGCATACAGTTCAGTTTCCATGCTTCCTTCAGACCTGTTGTCTGTGTCTGATGTAGCCATTGCCGATGCTACTTCTGTAATATCTTTGTCTCTGTGCTGTTTCAGATGTCTCAGCTCCTCTTCTAATTTCTCTATCTTGATTTCTGCTGCTGTGCCTGTTGCTTCCACCTTCTGCATTCTGTGCTGCTAACCTCTCTTCCATCTTCCTTTCCAGCTCATCTAGTCTCCTTCCCCAGTCTTCCTCCCTTTTTTTTTTTTTTTTTTTTTCTTTCGTGTGTGTGTGTGTGTGTGTGTGTGTGTGTGTTTTTGTGTGTGTGTGTGTGTTTGTGTGCAGTGTGTGTATCTCTGTGTATTTGTTATGGCGGGTTCGTAGGAGATATGAAGGTTGGAGATAAACACACTTGTTGGACGGTAACACTACATTGCAGAGTGTGTAGGGAGAGAGCTCAATCTGCCCTGTTTCGTGTTGTAGACCTATGTGTGGACCGAGAGCGAAGACGAGCGCGAAGGGCTCACAACAGAGTCACGTGACGTCACACAAACTAGTCCCTAGGCCTAGAAAAGGGGTCGTGTATGTAAAACATATGGATATTACTATGTTACTCAGATAAGCTATACAACACATGTAGGGGATCAGCAACTATGCTGACAGCTCGGTCATGTTACGTATGTCGTCTCGACATACAATACTTTGCTATAGGATGAACAGGAAGTTAACTCTGGGCTGATTCTATACAATAGCAAAGACATATGTAACTTAGAATTATCGGATGGTATCATAATGAATGTTAACATAATGGGTTTTAACGTAATGCATTACGATTATAAGTACAAATCATATTATAATAAAGGTTGGAATTGATCGATTGATCTGTATTCATGCACTCTATGGATTCTGGGGAAAGAATAAATATATTTTTACAAAGGTGAAAGTAATTAACAGAAAAGGGCCCAATCTGGCACACACAGATCATTACTGCTAAATTCTCAGAATTCGAAGGAACATGAAACAAAAAAAAAAAATCTGAAAATGATCAGCTGTAAAAAAAAACACACAGCTGACAACTTCATTCATCTTGAACATCTAATTATACAGGCTATGTACATTAAACCCAATTCTGAAAGGGGTAAGATTTACATATGCAGAATGGTTATCGTCTTTGGGAGGATCGAATTCCTTTGCAATGGCTAACACAATGCCTTGACTAAGGAAGATCTGAACGAGTATCTAGAAAAGATGCTTGGGGGTTTTCTCATTACTTGTCGAGTTGAAAAGAATAATAACATTGGGGTTTTTGATTATCTGGCATGAGTATTAGAGGTAGAGGGCACAGAGTCAAGGGATTGTCAGCATCTGTTACATTAGTCTGGGTAGCAATATCATCAACATCGTGTACTAACTTCATATGATCTAAATGCGATTCTTTTTACTGACCAGTACTAATTTCTCAACATTATATTTATTGCCATTGATAGTTCAACTACTCGATAAGAGCCAACAAACTTTTGGTCGAGCTTAGCATTTTCAGATGTTTTGTTGAAATTAGTCAGCATTATTCTCTAACCACTTTAACTTTTGTCGGCTTAGCACGGCTATTAGTTACTCAAGTAAATTCTTCTGTTGATTTATGAAGTGTTTCATGGATTCTTCTAAAAACACTTTGAGCTATACTGGTTTCACAAATTTTCAAGAATCTCATTACAGAATTCACTCCATTATCTGTTACTAATGACTTAGGGGTGGTATTTCCTGCAGATAATGCGTTCTTTAAAATGCTTAGCTTTCTGTCTGGCAGTTTTTTCTGCAATAGGAACTAACTCACAATATTGGTGAAATGGTCTACCATAACACACAGATGTTTGTTTCCCTTTGGGGGGGAACATTTAAAATTGGTTAACAACTAGCGCAACTCTTTCCCCTGGTTCGCTAGTAGTTGGATACACCTGGATTGGATTAGGACCATTGACATTTCCTTTATGCTGCATACAGACACTACATTTCTTAACATACTCGGAAATGTCAGTTTTCCACACTGGCCAAAAGTATTTCATTCTGGCCTGTTTCACAGAATTATCCATACCAGGGTGCGCAACATCTGTAGCATCGTGTACTGCTGTAGAGCTACATTACTAGTGACTGTGGAATTAAAAAATTGGTATACTCTTCTGCTTGGAGTACCCCAAATCGCTGTTCGATACAGTAATTCTTGACTCATGACAAAGTCACTAATGGGTGCTGGTGGCTTTTCAGCCGAATAGATCTTCCTGGAGCAGGAATCAAAATATACCAGACCATATGGGATCTGTTCTTTGGGCATTCTTTTCATCCTCGGCAGTAAATGGAAGGTCTGCAGTTACTATTCTTCGTGTCGCAAAAAAGCATCTGTGACTACATTGGATTTGCCAGGTAAATGTTCAAAAATGGGATTGAATTATTGGATAGTCAAGGTCCATCTGGCTAACCTTCCAGAAGGTTGTTTATTCGGGAATAAAGGTATCAGTGGTGCGGGTCTCTCAAGACATGAACAGGGTATGGTAAATAATGTCTCGGAAGTGCTTTATAGACCATACTATTGCTAAAGCTTCTTGCTCCGTTACTGTATAATTATGTTCAGCCTTCGTAAGGACTCTACTAGCAAATGCAACTGCGTTGTACTTGCCACCAGTCTTCTGAGCTAGTATGGCACCTATGCCAATTGAACTAGCTTCAGTTGTCAGATAGAAGGGCTTAGAAAAATCTGTAACATCAAAATTGGAGCAGACATTAGCTTTTCTTTTAGTGTTTGGAAGGTCCAAACAAAAGGAGCATCTTCCTTAAGCAACTCAGTTAGAGGAGCTGCTATTGAAGAAAAATTAGCAATGAAATATCTGTAAAAACCTGATAGACCCACAAAGGAACTTATGGCATCAGCAGTTTTGGGGGATTGAAGATTTAGTACTGCCGTTACTTTACTTTGATCAGTCGTAACCCCTCCAGGAGTGACTACGTGTTCCAGAAACTTAATTTCTGATCTGAAAAATTTGCATTTGGACAGTTTGATCTTTAAATTGGCTTCTTCAAGCTTACCAAGTACTACATCAAGTCTTTTCAAATGTGTATCCACATCTTCGGACATGACAATTACATCATCTAATTACACCATAAGTGCTTTACCTATGAGACCTCTAAAGATATTGGTCATGAGCCTAGAGAATGTGATAGGGGAGGATCATAATCCAAAGGCCATACAGAGGAAGTGATAATGACCTGTGGGAGTGGCTGATGCGGTTAACTCTTGGCTGTCCTCGTGAAGAGGGACTTGCCAAAACCCTTGTAACAAGTCCAGGGTCGAGAAGACTTTGTTATCTCTGATGTTACGTAAAAGATCACCAAGTACAGGAAGTGGGAAGCGATCTGGAATAGTTTTCACATTTAACTTCCTAAAGTCAATCACTGGTTGCCAAGTACCATCCTTCTTAGGTACTAGGATCAAGGGTGCATTCCAGGGTGAATTGCTAGGTGCAATAACTCCATCATCGAGCATTTGATTGATCAATTCTTCTGCGATAGCAACTTGGGAATGAGGCATTCTGTACACAGGTATATAGATAGGTCTAGTACCAGGTTCAAGTGGGATATGATGGGACAGTAAGTTCGTTATACCCATCTTCTCACCTGGTAAGGCAATGGCTTTATGATGTTTGTTCAACAGAGTCAACAAACGCTTAACCTCATCTGGAAAGTCAGTGGGAGCTAGATCTTTCTCCTCATCTGATGGGATGGATTGATTCAGTGAAGTGGATGAGGTCTCCCCGGTAGAAATAGCACTGACCCACTGGTCAGGTGGCAAGTCATCCTGTACTTGAACAGGGTAAGGATAGCGAACCAGGTCAACAAGATTGGTATTTGCTCTGAGACAAACACTGTGACCAGAAGTGTTAGCAAGGAATAAATGGATCTTACTGTCTCTTACAACGTGTAAGGATTGTTCAACAAATAAACCCCATACTTTGCAGGAATCACTGTCAACTAGGACGTTATCACCATCTGGAAGACTAGGAACAATAACAGACACTCTAGTGAGAGCACTAGCCGCAACAGAGACATCTTTCTGCAGACGGCATGTGACATCAACAAGAGATGGCATTACTAGTCTCAAGTAATCGTTTTCCGATTATGGTGGTGCAGAAAGGTAGAAGTTGGAGTCTCGTGGCTAGTGGCGTTCCCTTCTACCCTCAACACATTGACACCTCGATGAATTTGCAATTAAATCGACGATGGACTCACACAGGAGGCTTTTACGATGGCGCAAAGGGTTGAAGGAACACACTTGTCTCTTGACCCCCTATGTGGTCTGTAAAATAAGGTGCTAGAACCTGTGATAAGGGTAAAAATTACAGTTGTAGTGGTGGTGGTGTGAATGCTTGAGGCAGCCACACTGAGACACCGTGTGGTGACTGGGTCTATAGGATGAGTGCCATAAGCCACTCTGGGGACACCCACACTAGGCACGAAAACATTCTAAGCAGGTTGGCTTAAAAAAAAAAGTACCACAACACCACAGGGATGATAAAGCACTCAGAACAGCTAGAACTGGAAGCACAAGGCAATGGAGAAGACTGTACCCATGTGGTTTGCTTGAGTACTGGATTAAGTAACCTGGGTTATTTACTGACTGGCTTAGCTTAACCCTTCACACAGACTGACTTGAGAACTTGTAATGATGAGCACAGCAGGGGTGGAAAGCTGGCTTAGCAGGCAAAGCTGGATGGATTAGGGCTTGGCTGGACTCCCCCACACACTGGCTTGGTGGCTTGGCTTACTTTGCAAACCCGGGCCAACCCCTTGGAAGTAATTCAAATAAGCAAATAAAACACTAATACATAGAGACTGACCAGTAAGTAGGAAGCAATAGGCTGATGAACGCTTGCTTGGGGTAGCTGGCTTGGGAATGTTGAGCATCACCCATCTCGGGAGGCCTAGCGTCACAAGATGGCGACCGGCTCAGTAGAAATTTATCTCAAGAAATCGCTGTAATCATCAGAAAAACAGGCCTTCTGCTGGCACCATTTGTCGTGGCAGGTTCGTAGGAGATATGAAGGTTGGAGATAAACACACTTGTTGGTTGGTAACACTATATTGCAGAGTGTGTAGAGAGAGAGCCCAAACTGCCCTGTTTCCTGTTGTAGACCTATGCCTGTACTGAGAGCGAGGACGAGCGCGAAAGGCTCACAAAAGTGTCACGTGACATCACACAAACTAGTCCCTAGGCCTAAGAAAGGGGTCGTGTATGTAAAACATATGGATGGTACTAACTATAGATAAATCAGATAAGGCATACAACATATGTAGGGATCAGAGACTATGCTGACTATGCTATGTGTGTGTGTATTTGTGTCTGAGTGTGTGTGTATATGTGTGTGTGTATTTGTGTCTGAGTGTGTGTGTATATGTGTGTGTGTATTTGTGTCTGAGTGTGTGTGTATAGTGTGTGTGTATGCAGTGTGTTGTGTTTCATACTCACCTAATTGTACTCACCTAATTGTAATTGCAGGGGTCGAGACTCGCTCCTGGCCCCGCCTCTCACTGAACGATAGTAGGTCCTCTCTCCCTGGCTCCATGAGCTTTATCATACCTCATCTTAAAGCTATGTATGGTACCTCCTCGAATACATTGCTCCGCCAACTGTTTCACTTCCTGACCACTCTGTAACTGAGAAGAACTGCTTCCTAAATCCCTGTGACTCATCCTGGTCTTCAGCTTCCATGAGTAATCCATTGTTTCTGGTCCCCTCTCTGGAACATCTTGTCTCTGCCACCTTGTCTATTCGTGCAGATTTTGTATGTCGTTATCGTTCCTCTATCCCTCCTGTCCTCCAGTGTCATCAGCCGATTTCCCTAACCTTTCTTCATAGACATTCCCTTGGCTCTGGAACTAACCTTGTTTGCAACCTTTGCACTTTCTCAAATTTTTTAACGTGCTTGACCCGGTGCGGGTTCCAACTGGTGCTGCATAATCCAGTATCGGCCCTGAGTACACGGTTCAGTGTCCTGAAAGATTCCTTACTTAGGTATCGGTTTGCTAATCTCAGGTTGGCCAAGCACCTATATGCTGCAGAGGTATCTGGTGATGTGTGCTTCCAGAGATGTGTTCAGTGTTATAATCACATCAAGATCTTTCTCCTTGAGCAAGGTTTGCCTTCGTTGGCCACCTAGCCTGTACTCCGTATGCAGTCTTCTTTGCCCTTCTCCACTCTTCATGGCTTTGCATTTGGCAGGGTTGAATTCGAGAAGCCAGTTGCTGGACCACGTGTCCAGCCTGTCCAAGTCTCTTTGAAGGTTTGCCAGATCCTCATCTGATTTAATTCTCCTCGTTAACTTCACATCATCTGCGAACAGGGACACCTCTGAGACTATCCCTTCCATCATGTCATTCACGTATACTAAAAATAACACTGTTCCTAGGACCGACCCCTGTGGGATTCTGCTCGTCACAGGTGTCCACTGTGATACCTCATCACACACCATGACTCTTTGTTGCCTCCCTGTCAGATATTCTCTGATCCATTGAAGTGCCCTTCCCGTTATACGGGGAGACCGGAGTTCACTCGCGCGGAGCAAAACAAAAAATCGAAAAAGTATGAAAATTGAGTTATTGTTACCAAAAAATAGCTGAACTTTCTGGCTACACTCTGGTATAATTATTATCCTCGTACGATGTTTCTAAAAGGAATTACAGCCATTTATAACAGGCATGGTGACAGCGCCTTGCGTCATATTGCGTAACAAGCGCTGACGCAGCATTGTTTATGTTTTTCCCCGTGTTATTTTTATCGTTTTCTTATTTCTTTTGATGTCTCATATAATACAAATTCACCATCTGACATCATGCCAGAGTGGGCGGAGCTAATGAGATCAAGTAATCAGTCAGGTACCCTGGGTATAGTACCCAAAATGGCCGACACCTCCAGCCAACAAAATATTCCATACCCATGCTAATATCAATTATAAGGCTTATTTATCTATCACAATTGAACTATTATGACATAATGCAATATAATAATAGCATATAAACATAAAAAGCACACCTTAAAAAATAATATATAGCATAATATGATGCCCCGAGGAAAAAAATTCTATCAGTGTATCCCTTGAAAGATCCATTCTCTCATCAGTGATGAGAGAAAACGAATTTACAATGGTTAACTGTAATAAACACTCGTAGGTCACGGAAAAAGTGTAAAATAAACCGAATTTTTCGGGGAAATTTTTTTTTTTCCGGGCACCTGGGGTGCCGCGCACTTCGGCCTATATCTCGAAAGTAACTTATTTACCTATTTAGGGTCAATCCCTCTTTATTTATGTTTGAATTGACTTGATTTTCAAACCAACATAGGAGAATGATTGCTTTACAAGGTAGAGTGTACCTTTCTGAACTATCCCAAATATTTTTAGATTTATGTGGTCAACAAGACCGACATCTTCCAATATTTCAAAAAAGTTATGAAACTTTATTTTTTTTTAGCATGAAGATAAGGTTTATTTTAGAATTGGTACACTTACAGTGATGGAATTAGAGGTGTTCTATCAGCAGCAAGTGTCAAAACCACTTTTCCAAGTACCACTGAGAAACATTGCCCTGCCAAATGTATTTTTTCGTAAATTTTGCACATTTCATTTCCTTTTTGGCCGATATGATTGAAACTTCAGCACAGCATACTCGATATAAGCTTCTAATAGAACACCAAAAATGAACGTAATCGGTTGAAAAATAAAGAAGTCGATATTTTAGACTCGACCTCCCCCTTATCCGCACCTGATCCTCTAGTTTCTGCTCTAATCTCTTGTGAGGAACCGTGCTGAAGGCCTTCTTGCAGCCCAAGAAGATGCAATCAACCCACCCCTCTCTCTCATCTCTTACTTCTGTTACTTTATCATAAAACTCCAGAAGGTTTGTGACACAGGATTTGCCTTCCATGAAACCGGGCTGGTTGTCATTTATACTTTTGCTCCATTCCAGGTGCTCCACCACTCTCCTCCTGATAATCTTCACCATGACTTTGCATACTATACACGTCAGTGACACTGGTCTGTAGTTTAGCGCCTCTTTTCTGTCTCCTTTTTTAAAAATGGGAACTAGGTTTACAGTCTTCCATACCTCAAATAATTGTCCAGTTTCAAGGGATGTGTTGAAGATTGTGATTAATGGGCCACAGAGCATTTCTGCTCCTTCTCTAAGGACCCATAGAGAGATGTTGTCCGGTCCCATTGCCTTTGAGGTATCAAGGTCACTTAGTAGCTTCTTCACCTCCTCCTGAGTTGTGTGAATGTCATCCAGCACTTGTCGGTGTATTCCCTGTTGGTGTTCCCCCTCTGTCCTGTTTCCCAGAGTCCTTCCTGTCTCCAGAGTGAATACTTCCTTAACTCTCTTGTTGAGCTCC
>NC_069489.1:2789298-2813394 GCF_026875155.1 Cherax quadricarinatus | reverse complement strand
TATTTTTACTACAACTACCACCACCTCTTCCTCCTATATATTCCGTCCTGCTCCACTTCTGGTTAGTGTGACTTTGTAAATGGTCCAAGTCGGACCGAAACGTCGTCTTAAGCTTCTCTCTTTTATGTGCGGGTTATTTGTGTATCGTTCCAGTCACGGTATTGTGCCTTTTTTGTTATCCTCAGAATCAAGATTCCATGATGTTGCATTAGGGAATCCCGCCTACCAGTGACTCTGCCCTCGTCTGCTACACGTCCCCTTTCCAGGCTCCTTGCCTCTGCGGTCTTATACTCACCCCAAGATCTTTCTCCTTGAGCGAGGTTTGCAGTCTTTGGCCACTTTGCCTATACTCTGTCTGCGGTCTTCTTTGTCCTTCCCCAATCTTCATGGCTTTGCATTTGGCAGGGTTAAATTCAAGAAGTCAGATGCTGGGCCAGGTGTCCAGCCTGTCCAGGTGTGTGTGTGTTTGTACTCATATAATTGTACTCACCTAATTGTGGTTGCAGGGGTCGAGACTCAGCTCCTGGCCCCGCCTCTTCACTGATCGCTACTAGGTCCTCTCCCTCTCTGCTTCCCGAGCTTTGTCATACCTCTTCTTAAAACTATGTATGGTTCCTGGCTCCACTACTTCACTTGCTAAGCTATTCCACTTCCTGACGACTCTATGACTGAAGAAATACTTCCTAACGTCCCTGTGACTCGTCTGAGTCTTCAGCTTCCAATTGTGACCCCTTGTTTCTGTGTCCCCTCTCTGGAACATCCTGTCTCTGTCCACCTTGTCAATTCCCCGCAGTATCTTATATGTCGTTATCATGTCTCCCTGACCCTTCTGTCCTCCAGTGTCGTCAGTCCGATTTCTCTTAACCTTTCTTCGTACGACATTCCCCTGAGCTCTGGAACTAGCCTTGTTGCAAACCTTGTACTTTCTCTAACTTCTTGACGTGCTTAACCAGGTGTGGGTTCCAGACTGTTGCTGCATACTCCAGTATGGGCCAACATACACAGTGTACATGTCTTCAACGATTCCTTATTAAGGTATCGGAACGCTATTCTCAGGTTTGCCATGCACCCGTATGCTGCAGCAGTTATTTGAGTTGATGTGTGCCTCCAGTGACGTGCTCGGTGTTATGGTCACACCAAGGTCTTTCTCCCTGAGTGAGGTCTGTAGTCTCTGTCCACCTAGCCTATGTTCTGTCTGAGGTCTTCTTTGCCCCTCCCCAATCTTCATGACTTTGCATTTGGCAGGGTTTAATACGAGAAGCCAGTTTCTGGGCCACGTGTCCACTGTCCAGGTCTCTTTGCAGTGCTGCCTCATCCTCATCCGATTTGATTCTTCTCATCAGCTTCACTTCATCTGCAAATAGGGACACTTCAGAGTCTATTCCTTCCATCATGTCGTTCACGTATGTCAAAAACAGCATTGGTCCTAGAACTGACCCCTGTGGGACCCCGCTCGTCACAGGCTCCCACTGTGATACCTCTCCACGTATCATGACTCGTTGTTGCCTCCCTGTCATGTATTCCCTGATCCATTGCCTGATCCATTGCCTAATCCATTAACTGATCCTCCCTGTCAGGTATTCCCTGATCAGTGCCCTCCCTGTTATATATGCCTGATCCTCCAGCTTCTACACTAATCTCTCGTGAGGAACTGTGTCAAAGGCCTTCCTGCAGTCCAGGAAAATCCAATCAACCCACCTCTCTCTCTCGTGTCTTACTTCTGTTACCTTGTCATAAAACTCCAGAAGGTTTGTGACACAGATTTGCCTTCCATGAACCCATGCTGGTTTTCATTTATAATCTTGTTCCGTTTCAGGTGTTCCACCACTCTCCTCCTGATAATCTTCTCCATGACTTTGCATACTATACATGTCAGAGGCACTGGTCTGTAGTTTAGTGCCTCGTTTCTGTTTCCTTTCTTAAATATGGGGACTACATTTGCTGTCTTCCATTTCTTGGGAAGTTGCCCAGCTTCAAGGGATGTGTTGAAGATTGTGGTTAGAGGCATACACAGCATCTCTGCTCCTTCTCTAAGGACCCACGAGGAGATGTCGTCCGGTCCCATCGCCTTTCAGGTATCAAGGTCACTTAGCAGCTTCTGCACCTCCTCCTCAGTTGTTCGTATGTCATCCAACACTTGTTGGTATATTCCCTCTTGATGTTCCCTTCTGTACTGTCTTCCCAGAGCCCTTCCTGCCTCTACTGTAAAAACTTCCTTAAATCTCCTGTTTAGCTCCTCCATACCTCCTGATCATTTCTTGTGAGTTCCCCACCTTCTGTCCTCAGTCTGATCACCTGGTCATTGACTGTTGTCTTCCAACTGATGTGGCTATTCAACAGTTTCGGGTCAGTCTTGACTTTCGATGCTATGTTATTTTCATACTGTCACTGGGCCTCCCTCCTTACCTGTGCATACTCGTTCCTAGCTCTGGAACTAATCTCCTATTTTCTTGTGTTCTCTGCCTTCTGTACTTTTTCCATTCTCTATTGCACGTTTGTTTTTGCCTCCTACACGGTTGGGTAAATCAGGGGCTTGTTCTGGTCTTCCCATTGTTGTGTTGCCCTTGGGATAAACCTTTCCACTGCCTCCTTGTATTTTGTTGCTACATATTCCATAATTTCATTTACTGTCTTTCCTGCCAGTTCTCTGTCCCACGGAGCCTCCTGCAGGAAGTTCCTCAAACCTGTGTAGTCCCCTCTTTTATAGTCTGGCTTTATACCATTCAACTCCCGTTACTCTCTCCACTTGCAACTCTACTATGTATTAAAAGCACAAACCACATGGTCACTAGCTCCTAGGGGACTCTCATATGTCATGTCCCTCAATGTCTGAAACAGCCCAGGGGAACACAAGGTCCCAATCTTGCTGGTTCATTCTCCCCTCTCACTCTGGCAGTGTCCATAACATGTTGGTTCATGAGGTTTTCCAGCACCACATCCAACATCTTGGCTCTCCATGTTTTGGGACCCCCATGTGGCTCCAGGTTTTCGCAGTCAATCTCCATGTGGTTGAAAAACGCCCATAACCAGCAACTTTGCTCTCCTGGAGTGAGCTCTTCTTGCCACCTCAGCAATTGTGTCCACCATTGCTCTGTTGCTCTCTTCATATTCCTCTCTTGGCCTCCTGCAGTTCTGTGGTGGATTATACATCACTGCAATGACCACCTTGTGCTCCCCAGACTGGGGTGTACCCATTATGTAGTCCCTTTCCCTGCCTCGTCTATTCCTCCCATTTTCTCGAATTTCCATCATTTTTTTTACGAGCAGAGCACCCCTCCTCCCCCTCTGCCCCTTCTATGTTTCCTCATGATCTGGTATCCTGGTGGGGAAAATTGCATCTGTTATTGTCTCCATGAGTTTTGTTTCTGTAACTGCTATGATGTCTGGTGACTTATCATTTATTCTTTCTTGCCATTTTCATATTTATTCGTTAATCTGTCCATATTTGTGTACCGCACCTTCAACTTCTGTTCTAATACTGTACTGTGGCCCTGGGGGAATACTCTGGTTGGGAGAGCAGGAGCCCTGGTGGGGCCTGTGGGGGTTGCAGTGGAGGAGGAGGGAAAAGGGCTTCTATGGGGGGTTGCTGTAGGGTAAGGTTCGAGGTTTTGGGGGTTGGGAACTGAGGGATCGGAGTGTGATGGTTGGGTTTAGTTTGTTCATTTGCCTCGGGTGTGTGTGTGTGTGTGTGAGTGGAGGTGTAGTGTATGTGTGTTTATGTTGGGTATGTATGTATGTGTTCGGGTGTCGTGTATGTGGGATATGAAATGTCTTGTGTCTGTGTGTGTGGGGTCTGTGTGTATGTTTATGTGTGCAGTGTTTGTATTTGTGTGTATTTGTGTTTTGTTTGTATGTGTTGTGATGTGGTGTGGTAATGTGTACTCACCTAATTGAAACTCACATAATTGTGGTTGCAGGGGTCGAGACTCAGCTCCGGCCCCGCCTCTTCACTGATCGCTACTGGGTCCTCTCTCTCTCTGTTTCCCTGAGCTTTGTCATACCTCTTCTTAAAACTATGTATGGTTCCTGCCCCCCATTACTTCACTTGCTAGGCTATTCCACTTGCTGACAACTCTATGACTGAAGAAATACTTCCTAACGTCCCTGTGACTCGTCTGAGTCTTCAGCTTCCAGTTGTGACCCCTTGTCCCTGTGTCCCCTCTCTGGAACATCCTATCTCTGTCCACTTGTCTATTCCCCGCAGTATCTTGTATGTCGTTATCATGTCTTCCCCCTTTCCCTTCTGTCCTCCAGTGTCGTCAGTCCGATTTCCCTTAACCTTTCCTCGTACGACATTCCCTTGAGCTCTGGGACTAGCCTTGTTGCAAACCTTTGTACTTTTCTCTAACTTCTTGACGTGCTTGACCAGGTGTGGGTTCCCAAATGGTGCTGTATACTCCAGTATGGGCCGAACATGCACAGTGTACAGTGTCTTGAACGATTCCTTATTAAGGTACGGAACGCTATTTTTCAGGTTTGCCAGGCGCCCGTATGCTGCAGCAGTTATTTGGTTGATGTGTGCCTCCGGGGATGTGCTCGGTGTTATGGTACCCCCAAGGTCTTTCCCTGAGTGAGATCTGTAGTCTTTGTCCACCAGCTAATACTCTGTCTGCGGTCTTCTTTGCCCCTCCCAATCTTCATGACTTTGCATTTGGCTGGGTTGAATTCAAAAAGCCAGTTTCTGGACCACATGTCCAGCCTGTCCAGTCTCTTTGCAGTCCTGCCTCATCCTCGTCCGATTTAATTCTTCTCATCAACTTCACGTCATCTGCGAAACAGGGACACTTTAGAGTCTATTCCTTCCATCATGTCGTTCACATATATCAAAAAAAGCACTGGTCCTAGAACTGAACCCCTGTGGGGACACCGCTCGTAACAGGCGCCCACTGGATACCTCTTCACGTACCATGACTCGTTGCTGCCTCCCTGTCAGGTATTCCCTTTATCCATGCAGTGCCCAACCTTTTACATGCGCCTGATCCTCCAGCTTCTGCACTTAATCTCTTGTGGGAACTGTGTCAAAGGCCTTCTGCAGTCTAGAAAACGCAATCTACCCCCCCTCTCTCGTGTCTTACTTCTGTTACCTTGTCATAAAACTCCAGGAGGTTTGTGATACAAGATTTGCCTTCCATGAACCCATGCTGGTTTTCATTTATAATCTTGTTCCTTTCTAGGTGTTCGACCACTCTCCTCCTGATAATCTTCTCTATGACTTTTGCACACAAAACCTGTCAGAGACACAGGTCTGTAGTTTAGTGCCCCGTTTCTGTTTCCTTTCTTTAAAAAAAGGGGACTTCATTAGCTGTCTTCCCTTTCTCAGGTAGTTGCCCCGTTTCAAGGGAGTGTTGAAGATTGTGGTTAGAGGCACGCACAGCATCTCTGCCCTTCTCTAAGGACCCATGGGAGATGTTGTCCGGTCCCATCGCCTTTGAGGTGTCAAGGTCACTTAAGAGCTTCTTCACCTCCCCCTCAGTTGTTCGTAGTCATCCAACACTTGTTGGTATATTACCTCTTGATGTTCCCTTCTGTGCTGTCTTCCCACAGCCCTTCCTGTCTCTACTGTAAAAACTTCCTTAAATCTCCTGTTCAGCTCCTCACATACCTCCTGATCATTTCTTGTGTGTTCTCCACCTTCTGTCCTTAATCTGATCACCTGATCTTTGACTGTTGTCTTCCTCCTGATGTGGCTATACAACAGTTTCGGGTCAGTCTTGATTCTCGATGCTATGTCATTTTCATACTTTCGCTGGGCCTCCCTCCTTACCTGTGCATACTCATTCCTGGCTCTGTGACTGATCTCCCTATTTTCGAGTGTTCTCTGCCTTCTGTACTTTTTCCATTCTCTATTGCACTTCGTTTTTGCCTCCTTACACCGTCGGGTAGACCAGGGGCTCGTTCTGGTCTTCCCTTTGTTACTGTTGCCCTTGGGAATAAACCTTTCCACTGCCTCCTTGCATTTTGTTGTTACATATTCCATCATTTCATTTACTGGCTTTCCTGCCAGTTCTCTGTCCCACTGGACCTCCCGCAGGAAGTTCTTCAACCCTATGTAGTCCCCTCTTTTATAGTCAGGCTTTCCCCATTCAACTCCTGTTATTCTCTCCACTTGCAGCTCTACTATGTATTCAGAGCACAGAACCACGTGGTCGCTAGCTCCTAGGGACTCTCATACTTGATGTCCTCAATGTCCGAGCTGCCCAGGGTGAACAACAAGGTCCAATCTTGCTGGTTCATTCTCCCCTCTCACTCTGGTAGTGTCCTTAACAATGTTGGTGCATGAGGTTTTCAAGCACACGTCCACATCCTGGCTCTCCATGTTTCGGGACCCCCATGTGGCTTCAGGTTTTCCCAGTCAATCTCCCTGTGGTTGAAATCCCCCATGACCAGCAACTTTGCTCTGCTGGAGTGAGCTCTTCTTGCCACCTCAGCAAGTGTGTCACCATTGCTCTGTTGCTCTCTTCATATTCCTCTCTTGGCCTCCTGCAGTTTGTGGTGGATTATCACACTGAATTGACCATTTGTGTTCCCCAGATAAAGTGTCCCTGCTATGTAGTCCTTCCCCTCTATCAGCCTTCAAATTTCCGTTTTCCCATCTGTTTTCTACGAGCAGAGAAACCCCCACCTCCCCCTCCCCCTTCTTTTTTCCTCTGATCGGGTATCCTGGGGGGAAGATTGCATTTTTATTGTCCCCGTGAGTTTTGTTTCTGTAACTGTATGATGTTGGTGATTCTCATTGTTTCTTTTTTGCCTTTTCCTCATGTTATTCTTTTACATCGCATTTGTTACCAAACCCTTCAACTTCTGTTCTATACGTAACTGGGTGTGGGGGGGGAAACAGAGGGATGGGTTGTGAGGGTTGGTTTGGTTTGTTCTTTCCCCTGGGGGGTGTCGTGCTGGAGCGTTCGCATGTTTTCTGGGGGGTGTGCTTGCCTTCCTTTTGACCGGGGGTTATTCTGCCTCCCTTTTTTTTCCTCCCATTTTCCTTTTTTTTTAAAACTCTTTTTTCTCGTCTCCTTTTCGTCCTGTGTTCTGTCCGATCGAGGTAACACCCCGGGAACCCCTGCTTGCCTTCACCCCGTGTTTTTCCCCCGCAGGATCATGGTTTGGTTGTTTGCTTGAAAATTATTTTGAGGGCCATCCTTTCTTTTGAACCACCCAATTCCCGAAAATTTGCCCCCGGGTCATGTCCCCCCCCCTTCCTTAGAATCTTCAATCGCTTTTTTCTCCTCCTGCTTTTTTCACATAATTTCCCTTTAGCTTCGTTTGCCATAAAAAAAGGGTCTCTCCCCTTTTCCCCCTCCCATTGGACTTCCCCCTGCATCCCCTTTATGTTTTTTTTTCCCTCCCGTGGAGTGTTCCCTTCCCTTTATCCCTTCCCCGGTTTTGGCCCCTAGCTTCTTTTTTGTCCTTCCCGTCACTTTCCCGGCCCCCACAGGTATTGGGAAGGTCCTTGCACATGCGAGCTCCTTCAAGTCTTCCAAACCCTCATTTGTCCCAGTGTGCTCCCTTTTTTTGTTTTGGCCCCCCTCTGGGTTTTTACAGGGCCCCTGCATACAGCATTTCCATGCTTCTTAGACCTGTTGTCTGTGTTGATGTAGCCCTTGCCCATGCTACTTCGTAAAATTTTGTCTTGTGTGTTTTTGAGCTCAGTCCTCTTTAATCTATCTTATTTCTGCTGCTGTGGCCCTTTTTTTCCCCCCTTCTGCATTTTGCGCTAACCTTCTTCCCTCTCCTTTCCAGCTCATTAGTTCCTTCCCCCTCTCCTCCCTTTTTTTTTTTTTTTTTTTTTTTTTTTTTTTTTTTTTTTTTTTTTTTTTTGTGTGTGTGTGTTGTTTTGGTGTGTGGTGTGTGTGTGTGTGTGTGTTGTGGGTGGTGTGGTGTGTTGCAGTGTGTTTTGGTGTGTTTTGGTTTTGTGTGTGTGTGTGTGTGTGTGTGTGTATGTTTGGTGCAGGTGTGATCCTTTTGTATTTGTTATGGCGGGTTTTGTAGGAGATATAAGGTTGGAGATAAACACACTTGTTGGACGGTAACACTACATTGCAGAGTGTGTAGGGAGAGAGCTCAATCTGCCCTGTTTCGTGTTGTAGACCTATGTGTGGACTGAGAGCGAAGACGAGCACAAAGGGCTCACAACAGAGTCACGTGACATCACACAAACTAGTCCCTAGGCCTAGAAAAGGGGTCGTGTATGTAAAACATATGGATGGTACTATGTTACTCAGATAAGCTATACAACACATGTAGGGGATCAGCAACTATGCTGACAGCTCGGTCATGTTACGTATGTCGTCTCGACATACAATACTTTGCTATAGGCTGAACAGGAAGTTAACTCTGGGCTGATTCTATACAATAGCAAAGACTTATGTAACTTAGAATTATCGGATGGTATCATAATGAATGTTAACATAATGGGTTTTAACGTAATGCATTACGAATTATAAGTACAAATCATATTATAATAATGGTTGGAATTGATCGATTGATCTGTATTCATGCACTCTATGGATTCTGAGGAAGAATAAATATATATTTACAAAGGTGAAAGTAATTAACAGCAAAGGCAAATCTGGCACACACAGATCATTACTGCTAAATTCTCAGAATTCGAAGGGAACATGAACACAAAAAAAAAAATCTGAAAACTGATCAGCTGATAACAAAACACACAGTTGACAACTTCATTCATCTTGAACATCTAATTATACAGGCTATGTACATTTAAACCCAATTCTGCAAGGGTAAGATTTACATATGCAGAATGGTTATCGTCTTTGGGAGGATCGAATTCCTTTGCAATGGCTAACACATGCCTTGACTAAGGAAGATCTGAACGAGTATCTACAAAAGATGCTTGTGGGTTTCTCATTACTTGTCGAGTATGCAAAGAATAATAACATTCGGGTTGATTATCTGGCTGAGTATTAGAGGTAGAGGGCACAGAGTCAAGAGGATTGTCAGCATCTGTCACATTAGTCTGGGTAGCAATATCATCAACATCGTGTACTAACTTCATATGATCTAAATGTGATTCTTTATACTGACCAGTACTAATTTCTCTAACATTATATTTATTGCCATTGATATGTTCAACTACTCGATAAGAGCCAACAAACTTTTGGTCGAGCTTAGGCATTGCAGATGTTTTGTTTAAATTAGTCAGCATTATTCTCTAACCCACTTTAACTTTTGTCGGCTTAGCATGGCTATTAGTTACTCTAGTAAATTCTGCTGTTGATTTATGAAGTGTTTCATGGATTCTTCTAAAAACACTTTGAGCTATGCTGGTACACAAATTTTCAAGAATCTCATTACAGAATTCACCTCCATTATCTGTTACTAATGACTTAGGGGTGGTATGCCTGCAGATAATGCGTTCTTTAAATGCTTAGCTACTGTCCTGGCAGTTTTATCTGCAATAGGAACTAACTCACAATATCTGGTGAAATGGTCTACCATAACACACAGATGTTTGTTGCCTTGGAGGGAACATTTAAAATTGGTTAACAAATCTAGCGCAACTCTTTCCCATGGTTCGCTAGTAGTTGGATACACCTGGATTGGATTAGGACCATTGACATTTCCTTTATGCTGCATACAGACACTACATTTCTTAACATACTCGGAAATGTCAGTTGCCACACGTGGCCAAAAGTATTTCATTCTGGCCTGTTTCACAGAATTATCCATACCAGGGTGCGCAACACCTGTAGCATCGTGTACTAGCTGTAGAGCTACATTCACTAGTGACTGTGGAATTACAAATTGGTATACTCTTCTGCTTGGAGTACCCAACTCGGCTGTTCGATACAGTAATTCTTGACTCATGACAAAGTCACTAATGGGTGCTGGTGGCTTCTCAGCCAGAATAAGATCTTCCTGGAGCAGGAATCAAATCATACCAGACCATATGGGATCTGTTCTTTGGGCATTCTTTTCATCCTCGGCAGTAAATGGAGGGTCTGCAGTTACTATTCTAACGTGTCACAATAAAGCATCTGTGACTACATTGGATTTGCCAGGTAAATGTTCAAAAATGGGATTGAATTATTGGATAGTCAAGGTCCATCTGGCTAACCTTCCAGAAGGTTGTTTATTCTGGAATAAAGGTATCAGTGGTGCATGGTCTCTCAAGACATGAACAGGGTACTGGTAAATAATGTCTCGGAAGTGCTTTATAGACCATACTATTGCTAAAGCTTCTTGCTCCGTTACTGTATAATTATGTTCAGCCTTCGTAAGGACTCTACTAGCAAATGCAACTGAGTTGTACTTGCCACCAGTCTTCTGAGCTAGTATGGCACCTATGCCAATTGAACTAGCTTCAGTTGTCAGATAGAAGGGCTTAGAAAAATCTGTAACATCAAAATTGGAGCAGACATTAGCTTTTCTTTTAGTGTTTGGAATGCTCTTTCTTGACAGAAGGTCCAAACAAAAGGAGCATCTTCCTTAAGAACTCATTAGAGGAGCTGCATTGAAAAAATTAGCAATGAAATATTTAAAAAACCTAAGCCCCAAAAAGGGAAATTTTGGCATCAGCATTTGGGGGGGATAGAAGATTTAGTCCCCGTTACTTTATTTGATCGTCGTCCCCCTCCAGGATGACTACGTGTTCCAAAAATTTAATTTTGACTGAAAAAATTGCTTTTTGGAAGTTTGATTTTTAAAAATTGGGCTTTTTCAGTTTACCAAGTATACATCAAGTTTTTTCAAATGTGTATCCACTTTTTGGGGACTGAAATTACATCATCAATTACACCAAAAGTGCTTTCCCTTGAGACCCTAAAGATATTTTGGTCATGGCCAGAGAATGTGATAGGGGGGGTCAAACCCAAAAGGGCCCAAACGGAGGAAGTGATAATGCCCTGTGGGAGGGGCTGAGGGGTTTAAATTTTGGGTGTCCTCGTAAAGGGAGGGACTTGCAAAACCCTTGTAACAAGCCCGGTCGAAAAAAATTTTGTTTCTCTGATTTTAGTAAAAGATCACCAGTACGGGAAAAAAAGGGGAAGCGTTTGGAAGGGTTTTCAATTTAATTTCCAAAAGTCAATCACTGGTCGCCAAGTACCATCCTTCTTGGGTACTAGGATCAAGGGTGCTTCCAGGGTGAATTGCTGGGTGCAATAACTCCATTCGAGCATTTGATTGATCAATTCTTCTGCGTAGCAATTGGGAATGAGGCTTCTGTACCGGGTATATAGATGGTCTAGTCCAGGTTTAAAGTGGGATATATCGGCAGTAATTTTCGTTATACCATCTTCTCCCCGGGAAAGGAAATGGTTTTATGAATTTGTTCAACAGAGTCAAAAAAGTTTAAACCCTCATCTGGAAAGTCATGGAGCTAGATCTTTCTCCTCTTGAGGGATGGATATTCAGTGAAGGGGAAATGAGGTCTCCCCGGAGAAATAGCCTGACCCACTGGTCATTGGCAAGTCATCCTGTATTTGAAAGGGTAAGTATGCGAACCGGGTCAACAAGTTTGGTATTTGCTCTGAGAAAAACACTGTGCCAGAAGTGTTAGAAAGGAATAAATGGATCTTACTGTCTCTTACAACGTGAAGGTTTTGTTCACAAAAAAACCCCATATTTGCAGGTCAGTCAATGGGCTTATCCCCATCTGGAAACTAGGAAATAACAGACACTCTATGAGAGCACTACCGCAAAAAGGGACATCTTTCTGCAGACGGCATGTGACATCAACAGAGAGGGGCATTATAGTTCAAGTAACGTTTTCCCGATTATGGGGGTACAAAAAGGGTAGAAGTTGGAGTCTCGTGGCAGGGGCGTTTTCTACCCCCAACACATTGACCCCTCAGAATTTGAAATTTAAAATCGACGATGGACTCACACAGGGGTTTTACAGGGCCCAAAAGGGTTGAAGGGAACACACTTGTCTCTTGCCCCTATGGGGTCCGTAAAAAAAGGTGCTGAACCTTGAAAAGGGGAAAAAAATTTTCGTTTAGTGGTGGTGGTGTGAATGTTTGAGGCACCCACACTGAGACCCCGTGTGGTGACGGGGCCTATGGGATAGCGCCATAAGCCACTCTGGGGACACCCACACGGGCCAAAAAACTTTCTAAGCGGGGTTGGCTTAAAAAAAAAAGTCCCACAACACCAGGGATGTTTAAAGCACTCAGAACAGCAGAACGGGAAGCACAAAGCAAGGAGAAACTGTACCAGGGGCTTGCTTGATAGGGTTTAATAACCGGGGTTATTTTACTGACTGGGTTAGCTTAACCCTTTACAAAGAGACTTTGAGAACTTTTAATGATGACACAGCAGGGGTGGAAAGCTGGCTTAGCAGGGAAAGCGGATGGATTAGGGCTTGGCTGGGCTCCTCCACACATGGCTTGGTGGCTTGCTTACTTTGCAAACCCCGGGGCAACCCCCCGGGGGTAATTCAAATAAGCAAAATAAAAAAACTAATACATAAGACTGACAGTAAGTAGGAAGCAATAGCTGATGAACGTTGTTTGGGGGAGTGGCTTGGGAATTTTGAGCATCAACCCCTCCGGGAGGCCTTTTCAAAATGGCGACCGGCCCCAGTAGAAATTTATCTAAGAAATCGCGTAATCATCAGAAAAAAAGGCCCCCCTGCTGGGACCATTTTTCGTGGGAGGTTTTTGTAGGCGTTGAAGGTTGGAGTAAACCACTTTTTGGATGGGAACACTAATGCAGAGTGTGTAAAGAGAGCCCAAATGCCCTGTTTTGTGTAGACCTTGCCTGTACTGGAGCGGGGACAGCGCGAAAGGCTCACAAAAAATGTCCCCCCTGGGCATTTTTACAAAATAGTCCCAGGGCCAAGGGGGCGTGTATTAAAACAAAGGGTGGTACTAATATGAACCAATAAGCTAACAAACATATGTAGGGGTCAGGACTATGCTGACTATGCTATGTTGTGTGTAATTTGTGTTGAGTGTGTTTATAGTATAGCAGTGGGGGTGTGGCAATCACCTAATTGTACCACCAATTGTAATTTCAGGGGGCGAGCTAGCTCCTGGCCCCCCCTCTTACTGAACGTGTAGGGCCCCTTTCCCCGCTCCCTTAGTTTTTCATACCTCACTTAAAAAATTTTAGGTACCTGCCCCGAATACACGCTCGCCCGATGTTCCACTTTCCCGACCACTCTGTAACTGAGAACGCTTCCTAAAAACCCCGTGAATCATTGATTTCAGCTTCCATGAGTAATCCCTTTTTTCTGTGTCCCCTCTCTGGAACTTTGTCTTGTCCCTTGCTAATCCGGGGAGTATTTTGTATGTCGTTTCATGTCTCCCCTATCCCCCTTTTCCTCCCCGTGTCGAGCCCGATTTCCCTAACCTTTCTTCAAGAACATTCCCCTTGGCTTGGAACTAAACCCTTTTTGCAAACCTTTGCACTTTTTCTAATTTTTTAAAGTGTTGACCCGGTGCGGGTTCCAAACTGGTGCTGCATAATCCGTATCGGCATGACTACACGGTGTACAGTGTCCTAAAGATTCCTTCTTAGGTTTTCGGGGAAAGCAATTCAGGTTGGGCCCAAACACCCTTATGCTGCAGCAGGTATTGGTGATGTGTGCTTCTGGAGGTGTTTCATGTTTAATCACATCAAGATCTTTTTCCCTTTACAAGGTTTGCCTTCTTGGCCCCCTGCCTGTACTCCTATGCGGTCTTCTTTGCCCTTCTCCACTCTTTTATGGCTTTGCATTTGGCAGGGGTTGAATTCGAGAAGCCCGTTTCTGGACCCCGTGTCCCGCCGTCCAAGTCTCTTTTAAGGTTTGCCCAAACCCATCTGATTTTAAATTTTCCTCGTTAACTTCACTCATCTGCGAACAGGGCCCCCCTCTGAGTCTATCCCTTCCATAGTCATTCCGTATATAAAAATAACATGTTCTAGGACCGACCCCCGTGGGATTTTGCTGTCCAGGTGTCCCTGTTATACCCCATCAAAAACCATGATCTTTTTTGCCTCCTGTCAGATATTCTTGATCCATTGAAACCCTTCCGTTATCGGGGGGGCCGAAGTTTACTCGCGCGGGCAAACAAAAAATCGAAAACATATGAAAATTGGTTATTTTTACCCCAAAAAAAGCTGAACTTTTTTGGCACACCCCGGTTTAATTATTTTCCCCGTACGTGTTTTTAAAAAGGAATTTCAGCCCTTTATAACAGGCTGGGGACAGCGCCTTGCCTAAAATTGCGTAAAAAGCCTGACGCCTTGTTTTGTTTTTCCCCCCATTATTTTTTTCGTTTCTTTATCTTTTTATTCTCATATAAAACAAATTTACATCTGACATCATGCCAGAGTGGGGGGAGTAATGAGATAAGTAATCAGTCAGGTACCCGGGGATTACCCAAAAAGGCCGACACCTCCAGCAAAAAAATTTCCATACCCCCGCTAATATCAATTTAAGGCTTTTTTTTCTATCAAATTGATCTATTTTGACATAAAGCATATAATAAAAAGCATATAAACTAAAAACACACCCTTTTAAAAAAAAATATTTAGCTAATAAGCCCCAGAGGAAAAAAATTCTACGGGGTATCCCTTGAAAGGTCCATTCTCTCATCGTACGAGAGAAAACGAATTTCAAGGTAACTGTAATAAACACTCGAGGTCCGGAAAAAAAAATTAAAATAAAAGAATTTTTGGGGGAATTTTTTTTTTTCCGGGGAGCGGGGGGCCGCGCGTTTGGCCCTTTTTCGAAAGTAAATTATTTACCCATTTAAAACCCTCCATTTGAAAAAAATTTTTTTTAAAAAACATGGAAAATTTTTTCAGGTAGGTGCCTTCTTTTCTGAAAATTTTTTAAATTTTAAAGGAAAAGATGGGAAGGATAAAATTTAAAATGGGGGGGGGGGAGATGTTAAAAAAAGGTAAAGTGCCCCCCATTTTGGGGTTAATTTAAAAAGTGAGGAAGAAAATATTTTTAAGGGGGGGAAAATATAAAATAAGTCCCATAGTAATAAAGGTATTAATTTTAAAATTTCTTAAGGTATAATTAAAAATTTGCAATTGCTTTTTTTTTTTTATTTATTTTTTTTTTTTCGGATTGCACAAGGGATTTTTATGCGACAAAAAAGGGCAAAAATTTTTCTGGCTTTTATAAGTTCGTGACAATAGCTTCTTAATGGTGGTGTCCAACGATAGTCAATAGATAATTTTCATTAGAAAGTTTTTAAAAGAGTTCCCAAAATGGGGGCGATGATTTTCTCAGATACAAAAAGGGTTCTGGGGGCATCCAATCTTCTTCACGGTAAGTTCTCAATAATGGGTCGAGGGTATCATCTTTATGAAAAAACGACGACCCTCGTGGGAGAGTATTCTTTGAGCCTTGAGGGGAGTATTGATGTGAATCGTGCTATTTACCCTTTGAAATGTTCTCTATTTGGCATTTATTTCTGCTTTTTAAAAAGTTGTTTTTTTTTGGGGTGTCAAGGGTAGTTTATGGCAAATATCTTGTTGTGTAGAAAATCTGCCTTTTTAACCTGTCTCTCCTCCGGGTATCGGTAAAAAAGCGAAGAGCTCCATTCGGGCCCTTTGTAACCGTAATTTGGGCTTTGTTGTTAATGACTTGGGGACAAAAGGGTATTCGAGTGTGGGTCTTATTATCTTTTTATCAGATTTTTTTTGACATGATGGGGGGCTTGTTTAAATCAAAGGTCTGCAAAGACGGTTGGCTGTGTTGTCTTTTTGTTAATGAATGTTGATGGAGCCCCTGTCTATTCAATCCCAAGATCTTGTTGGGGTTTTAATGGTACAGATTCCCCTTGAGGGAGATACCCCCTTATCTTCGAGGGTTGATGAAAAACATCCTACCGGCTAACTGGGCCTTTGTCAGGATTCTCGTAATTCCCCATTTCTTCTCCCAATTAGATTTAGACGAAGTTCAATATTATTTTTTCTATGACTCTCTCATACTTGATTTTCCTGTTACTGGAGTTGAGAGACGACATAAATAACATCATCTGCAAACTGTGTCACAATTGTTCATTAAACTCGGTTGAGGAAGGTCATTCACATAAATTTTAAAAACAGAAGGGGACTGAGACAAGAACCTTGGGGGACACCAGCCGTGGGTTTTAAAAAAGGTTCTGTCGTTTGCCATGAAAGGTGGGAATGTTTTTTCTTTATTAAAAAATTAAAAATTCTCTGAGAAAACCCAGTTATGGCCCTGGTAGGTCAATGATTTGTATAAAAGGGGCCATCATGCCAAAGCATCAAAAGCTTTATAACATTCTGGTGGAAATTTAAAGGGCAAGATTGCCTGTGTTTAGACTTGCTACAGTGTCAAAAATAACATTATTGCAGTTTGGTACCTCTATGTTTTAAAGCCAAATTGTTTTTCAGTAAAAAAGGATTAAACTCCATAAGTAATTCAATCTGTTGGAAATGACTGTCTCAAGAACTTTTCCGTGTTTCCCAAGTAAAAATAGGTCTTATTTTCCCAGGTTGGGGGAAATGTCTTTTTTGCTTAGCAAGAAAGATCACCCTACAGTCTTAAAAAAAACGGGAAAATTCCAAGGCCAAGAGGGCATTGAAGATATTTACCAAGGACTGTTTGAATTTCTAGGTGGACTTTTTTTTGTTTTTATTGTTATTCCAGAGAGGGCCCGGGCTCTTTTCCATTTTTCCCAAAACCGACTTTTTCTCTAGTAAAGTATAGGTCTTTAAAAGGGGGGGGTATCTTTAAGAGTTGAAGTATCGAGGAGGTAGTGGTTGTAGACATCCAATTTCTCTCTCGATTCATTTACTACTGATAAAGATTATTATTAAATTCGACTGTTTTTTGTGAGAGAGAATTTTCTCCCATAATCACCCCTAAATTTCCTGGGCCTGGATCTCAAATTTTTAATTTTAAAAACTTTATCACCTATCAGTGAAGGGATGAACTAGTATTGGGGCCTTTTGCTTTGCCCCTAAAAATTTTTGGGTCTTACTCCAAAATTTTGTGGTTTACGTTTTTTTGATTTTGGGAAAAATGAAAATTTTCCCTATGTCTCTTTTGGGGTTTACTAATCATTTAATTAATTCTGGGCCTTTAAACGGTGCGTGTATGCTGGTGGTTTCGCGTTTTAAGATGGGCCTTCAATTCTGCTTGATAATTTTTTAAATTGTCTCTAATTTTTTCTGTGGGTTTTTATTGTTGGTATACTTTGTGGGAAACTAATTTGGGAAGTTTCATTGGGAGCTTTAATTATTCGATTGTGAGGACCTGTTTGCATCTCAATTTCACTGGAAGGTAGATTTTTCCCAAAGACACAATTTACATCACCCGATTGCCCTGAAGGGGGCAAATCCTAGGGGGTTAAAATTTGGGTTTGGAGTTTTAGGTATTCTAAAAGGAGAAGTTTTAGTTGATTATAACAGGGGTATGGTCAATCCTAATTTCCCCCAAAAATACGACATGAAAAATGTCACAGCCTGTTTGTCAGTACTATATTGGTGTTTTCCCGGATGGGTCCAATGTCCATTTGAAGAATGGGCCTTTAAATGACAAGTTTTACTGTCTGAATTAATAGTTGTTTTCCTTTTAAGTCACCATGGAAAACCACTCCAAGTTGAAGAGGCAGGGGTTTATGAGCATTTAAAATCTCCAGCTAGAATTGTTGGAAATTTCTGCTTAAAACCTATGTAGAGGAAATTGATCTGTATATGGTGTTCGGGGAAAAACCAGTTCCCATCACTTTTGTCCATGCGACGTTTTATTCTATGCAAGAATTTTATCTTCATCAAAATGAATATTTTTAAATGTATATCCAATTTAACCAGAGGGGGACCCAAAAGGGGCCTCTCGTTTCTCCACAGTACATATCCACGTAATTTAAAATGTTTATCAACTCTTGCAGCTGTCTCGTTCAAAAGTTAACATCGGGATGAGTTATGTAGTTCAACCTCAAGAAGGTAACGGTTATTTGAAATGTTGAACATAAGTTGGAAAATTGTAAACCCCCTTTTTTTCTTTTTTCGCTGTACACGCTTCTGAACGCCCCGCAAGTAATGTCATGTGTTGTTCTACACTATCCCTGCTGGACCGTCAAAAGGGGGGGAGGGACTTTTGCGTGTGCTTGGATTAAAAAGCCATCATTTCACTACAGGTAGAATATTAACAGACTCTTAAGTGTCCTTTCTGAACTATCCCAAATATTTTTAGATTTATGTGGGCAAAGACCGACATCTTCCAAATTTCAAAAAAATTATAAACTTTATTTTTTTAGCATGAAGATAAGGTTTATTTTAGAATTTGGGACACTTACAGGGGTGGGAAATTTGAGGTGTTTTTATCAGCGCAATTTTCAAAACCCCTTTTTCCAAATACCATGAGAAACATTGCCCTCCAAATGAATTTTTCGTAATTTTTCATATTTTTATTTTCCTTTTTTCCGATATGATTGAAACTTAGCACAGCATACCGATAAAAGCTTCTAATTAAAAAAAATGACGAAAAAGGGTTTTAAAAATAAAAAAAGTCATATGTTTGATCGACCTCCCCCCCATCCGACCTGATCCCTTTTCGCCTAATCCTTTGAGAACCTCTGAAGGCCTTCTTGCACCCCGAAGATCAATCAAAACCCCCCCTCTTCCTTTCTTTCTTCGTTTCTTTTTCAAAAAACTCCCGAAGGGTTTTTGACACGGATTTCCTTCCTGAAAAAAGGCTGGTTGTCATTTATATTTTTCTTCATTCCCGGTGCTCCACCACTCTCCTCCTGATAATCTTCTCCATGACTTTGCATACTATACACGTCAGTGACACTGGTCTGTAGTTTAGCGCCTCTTTTCTGTCTCCTGTTTTAAAAATGGGAACTACGTTTACAGTCTTCCATACCTCAAATAATTGTCCAGTTTCAAGGGATGTGTTGAAGATTGTGATTAATGGGCAACAGAGCACTTCTGCTCCTTCTCTAAGGACCCATAGAGAGATGTCCGGTCCCATTGCCTTTGAGGTATCAAGGTCACTTAGTAGCTTCTTCACCTCCTCCTGAGTTGTGTGAATGTCATCCAGCACTTGTCGGTGTATTCCCTGTTGGTGTCCCCCTCTGTCCTGTCTTCCCAGAGTCCTTCCTGTCTCCAGAGTGAATACTTCCTTAACTCTCTTGTTGAGCTCCTCACATACCTCTTGATCGTTTCATGTGAGCTCCCCACCTTCTTTCCGCAGCCTGATCACCTTGTCTTTGACTGTGTTCTTTCTTCTAACGTGGCTATACATCAGTTTCGGGTCAGACTTGACTTTTGATGCTATGTCGTTTTCATACTGTCGCTGGACCTCCCTACTTATCTGTGCACACTCGTTTCTGGCTCTTCGACTGACCTCCTTATTTTCCTGGGACCTTTGCCTTCTGTACCTCTTCCATTCTCTATTACATTTAGGTTTTGCCTCCCTATACCTTTGGGTAAACAAAGGACTCACTTTGGACTTCCCATTGATTCTGTTGCCCTTGGGAACAAACCTTTCCTCTGCCTCCTTACATTTTGTTGTTACATATTCCATCATTTCGTTCGCTGACTTTACTACCAGCTCTCTGACCCACTGAACCTCCCGCAGGAAGTCCCTCATACCTGAGTAGTCCCCCCTTTTATAGTTTGGCTTTTTCCACTCAACTCCTGTTATCCTCTTCACTTCCAACTCCACTATGTAATCAGAACTCAGAACCACGTGATCGCTAGCTCCAAGGGGCCTCTCATATGTGATGTCCTCAATGCCTGAACTGCTCAGGGTGTGTGTGTGTGTGTGTGTACTCACCTAGTTGTACTCACCTAGTTGAGGTTGCGGGGGTCGAGTCCGAGCTCCTGGCACCGCCTCTTCACTGATCGCTACTAGGTCACCCCCTGAACCGTGAGCTCTTCATCCCCTTGCTTAAAGCTATGTTAATCCGCCCCCCTACATCGCTTCCCCCAAACTTTTCCAGTATAGTATGCATACTTACATTCAGTGACACTGGTCTGTAGTTCGTCTTCATGTCTGTCCCCTTTTTTTTAAAGATTGGGACTACTTTTGCTGTTTCCATCCCTCAGGCAATTCCCTTTTTGTAGTGTTTTGAATAAAGGTGTTATTTAGGTGAGCCACAACACACACACACACACAAACACACCACACACAACAACCACACACACACAAAAAAAAACACACACCACAACACAACCCCAACACAAACACCCAACACACACAACACACACACACCAACACCCCTGGAAAGATGGGGGAACACCTAGAAAGGAATGATCCATCAACAGCACCCCAACATGGGGCAGGGACGGGAATCCTTTGTCAAAACCTACTGGATCCTATGACATGGTGACAGCAGTAAGCAAGAAGGTAGGGGCGGGGGGGTTGCTTTTTTTTCCCTTGGACTGCAAGAGGTTTTTTACACATTTCCACCAAGAGATTAGTAAAAAAAACGGGAGGTCTGCAGAAAAGAGGGAAGACCCACAAGATCAGGGAAATTGTCAGAAGACAGGACGAGCCTGGTACATGGCGAGGTGTCAGAGGGGCACCTGGACCAGGGGGGTCCCACAGGGTCAGTCCAGGACCAGTGCTTTTTTTTGTATTTGTAAACGACATACGGAAAATAGACTCCGAAGGCCCTGTTTGCAGATTAGTGAAGTTTATGAGAAAAATAATTCGATCGAAGACCGGGGCAAAAACTAAAAAGGGACTGGACGGCTGCGGACCTGGCCCAAAAGGGGCTCCTGGATTCACCCCCCCAAAGTCAAAGTCATAAGATTGGGGAAGGCAAAGAAGGGGGAAATGGAATACAGTCTAGGGGGCCAGAGACTAGAAACCTCCTAAAGGAAAAAAGATCGGGGGGGGTAAAAACCCCAGGACATCCGAAGCGCAATCAACCAAATACTGCACAACATAGGGCCCTAGCAAACCTCAGAACGCATTCTGCCCCTAAAAAGGGGAATCGTTAGGGCCCTGTACACCGTGTACTTTGGGCCCATATTGGGTATGTGGCACCTTTTGGAAAACCCCACCTACCCAACACGTAAAGAAACTAAGAAAGTGAAAAGGTTTGCAAAAAGATAGTCCCAGAGCAAACGGTATGTCCAGGGAAAAAAGGGGGTTTAAGGGAAATCAACCTGATAAACATGGGGACAGGAGAAGGGGGGCCAGATAACGACTACAAAATATGAGGGGAATTGACAAGGGGGACAAAGACGGGAGTTCCAAGTTGGCAAGCTGGGGACACAGTTGGAAGTTGAAGACACGATAATCACAGGGTGTTGGGAAAATTCTCAGCCACAATTTTCAGGAGTGGAATAGTTTGGGAAAATGTGAAGTGGAGGCAAACCAAAATAAACTTTAACAGAGGTATGATAAAGCTCCGGTTCAGGGAGATGACCTGTGCGACCATGAAGAGGCGGGGCCCGAACTTGGACTCGAAACCCCCCAACCCCAAATAGGTGAGTACAAAATGTAATCAACTAGGTGGTACAACATGGAAACAAAAGGGAGTCAACTAGGTAAGTAACCTATTTTGGATGTAGGAGGCAGTATAGTTTTTTTTTCTCCCTTTTCACTGGGCACGGTCTTTAGATTTCCCCTTCGAAAGCATATATATCCCTACTCCCCTGCTCACTTTCCAGACTATTTCCCCTTCCTAACAACTATATACTTAGAAGTACTTGTAACATCCCCGTAAGTTATGCGATCTTTAATTGCATTGGACCATTTTTATCCCGTCCAGTCCTGGGGAAAACTTTTTTCTGTCCACCTTGTCAATTCCCTAAAATATATTATTTGTAAGACATTCCCCCCAGTCTGGGACTAGTCTTTTGCATACTTCTGCATTTTTTAAAAAACTTTTACTTCTTGACCAGGGGGGGTTCCAAATGGGTACGCTCCTCCAATATGAGCCTGCGTCCACGGTACAGGTTGAACGATTCCTTTCAGAGGTATGGGGGAAAGTTATTTTTTAAATTTTCTGGCGCTCAATGCTGCAACAGTTAACTGGTTGCGGCACCCCAGGGGATATCTTGGCATCATATTTACCCGAAAACCTTTTCCTTGAATGAATTTGCAGTTTTTGGGTTTACAGCCTGTACTCTGTCTCTGGTCTTCTTGCCCTTCCCCCATCTTCATGAATTGAATTTTCTGGTTTTAAATTCCCGGAGGGAGTTGAAGACCAGGTTTCAGCCTTCCCAGGGCCCCTTTTATTCTGTTTGACCTTTATCTGATTTTAATTTTTTTCATTTAAATTCACATCATCTGCAGCAAGGACATTTCCGAGTCTATCCCTACCGTCATTCACATATACCAGGACAGCACCGGCCTAGGCGGACCCCTGTGGAATCCCACTCACACAGATGCCCCTCTGACACCTCGTCGTACCATGACCATTGTTGTTCCCTGTCAGGTATTCTTGATCCAATCAGTGCCCTTTCCCTTTTTGCATGACGATCCCTTTTGTTTTGCACTAACCCCTTTTGTGAACTGTGTCGCAGTCTTCTTTCAGTCCAAGAAAATAAATTACCCCCCCCCCTTTTTTTTCTCCGAAAATTTGTTATACAGGATTCCCCTTCCTTTAGGCCGTGTTTGGGTTTTCGTGTATAGCTTGTTTTTTTTTAGGGGCTCCCCACTCTCCTCCTCAAAAAGGAAAAAAAACAAAATTTATTTCTTGGAAAATTGATTGAAAATTATGAAATTTCAATAATGGTTGCAGTGCAAACAGAGCCCTATCAGCCTAGGGTTTTTGGGCAACTTAAAATTATCGCTTACAACTACTTAATATTAAAGAAACTGTGATTTTTTAAGTTGTAATCTTGGGGTTATTTATAGTTGAGAGTAAATTTTTCTTAATTACAACATTTCAAAAATAAATAATGAAATTATATTATGTGAAAATAAAAAGTGAGTAGTTGAAAGTAGTTTACGGTATGAGAATGCTACAAATGGGTGTATGGCAGTATTTTTTTGGGTAATAGGTAATTGGGAGATTTTTGGTAAAGTTAAATATTGAGTATTTAGTTTAGGGTGAGTAGGTGGCTATTGAGAAATGCCTTATATTGATGTTCAGACCTGGTTACTTTAGTATTTACTGGTAAAGAATTCCAAATTTTGGGGCCCTTTATGTGCTTAGAGTTTTTACACAGTGAGATATGGACACGGGGTACATCAAAAGGAGATCTGTGTCTTGTGTTGTGGTTGCGTGTCCTGTTATGGTTGGTGAGGAGAAGTTTGAGGGGAGGGTTTATGTTTGAGTGTAGTGTTCTATGTATGTAGTAGGCACATGAATAAGTAAGGATGTTCTTAACGGTGAGCAGTTTTACACTTTTGAATACTGTTGGAGTATGCTGTCGGGAGGAGGAATTTGTTATCATACTGACTGCTGCCTTTTGCTGGGTTATTGGTGGTCTTAGGTGATTTAATGCACAAATTTCATATGTGAGATAAAGGTAGATGAGTGAATGATACAGTGCAAGGAGAACTGTTTGTCGAACATATTAACATATATTTGATAGTATGCCTACTGTCTTAGAAATTTTCTTAGAAATTTGTTGTATGTGCATCTAGAATTTAAGGCTACTGTCAAGGTGGATTCCTAGGAATTTTCCGTCTGTGAGTCTTGTGATGGGTGATCCATTTAACATTATGTTTAGTGGAACATTTGCAGCTCTGTTTCCAAACTGAATGAAATAGATTTGTCAGTATTGAGGGTAAGCTTATTTATCACCATCCAGGTGTTATTTTCTGCAGTTCGACATTAACAGTGTTAGCCAGTATGACGGTTTGAGTGAGAGAAGACGTATTGTGTCATCTGCAAATAATATTGGTATGAGTAGATCTGATGCGTTCAGTAGGTCACTGATGTAACTGAGAAAGAGGAGTGGTCCAAGGACACTTCCTTGTGGGACACCGACTGTGATTGGTTGAGTGGGAGAGTTTGTTCCATTTGCGTACACATATTGGCTTCTGTTTCTAAGGTATGATTTTAGGTATCATAGTGTGTTAATTTTGTGTCCAGCCACTCATGGTCAACTGTATCAAAAGCTTCATGTAAATCAATGAAGATTCCCAACAGGACTTCTTTCTTCTCGAGAGCGGTGAACTTCTTACATGTGTATAATAGCTCTTTGTGCTTTTATTAGTACTGAATCCCAAATGACAGGGGTTTTTTTGTA
>NC_069489.1:2755790-2788798 GCF_026875155.1 Cherax quadricarinatus | reverse complement strand
TGCGCAGTATTTTTATGCTTATCAGTTCCCCTACCCCCCCTGTCCCAGTGTCGTCGGGCCCGTTTTCCCCTCAACTTTCTTGTAGGACAACCCCCGTATCTGGGACTACCCTTGTTCAAACCTTCGCACTTTCTTAATTTCTTGACGTGCTTGATGGTGTGGTTTCCCAAAACGGGTGCTGCATACTCCAGTATGGGCCTGACATAAAGGGTATACAGAGTCTTGAACGAGTCCTTACTGAGGTATCGGAACGCTATCCGTAGGTTTCCCAGGCGCCCGTATGCTGCAGCAGTTATCTGATTGATGTACCCTCAGGAGATATGCTCGGTGTTATACTCCACCCCAGATCTTTTTCCTTGAGTGAGGTTTGCAGTCTTTGGCCATCTAAACTATATTGTGTCTGCGTCTTTTTTGCCCTTCCCCAATCTTCATGACATTGCATTTGGCAGGGTAAACTAAAGGGAGCCAGTTGCTGGACCAGGCTTGTAGCCTGTCCAGGTCTCTTTCTAGTCCTGCCTGATCCTCATCCGATTTGATTCTTCTCATTAACTTCGCATCATCTGCAAACAAGGACACTTCTGAGTCTATCACTTCCGTTATGTCGTTCACATATACCAAGAACAGCACAGGTCCTAGGACTGACCCCTGGGGAAACCCCCCGCTCGTCAAAGCGCCCCACTCTGAAAACCTCGTCACGTACCATGACTCGTTGTTGCCTCCCTGTCAGGCATTCTCTGATCATTGCAGTGCCTTTCCTGTTATGTGTCCCTGATCCTCTGCTTTTGCAGTAACCTCTTGTGAGGAACTGTGTCGAAGGCCTTTTTGCAGTGCAAAAAAATGCAGTCGATCCACCCCCCCTCTCTCTTGTCTTACTTCGGGTCACCTTGTCATAAAACTCTAGTAGGTTTCTGACACAGGATTTTCCCTTTCCCCCTGAAACCATGCTGGTTGTCAATTATACACTTGTTTCTTCCGGTGCCCCACCACTCTCCTCCTGATGATCTTCTCCATGACCTTGCATACTATACACGTTAGTGATACAGGTCTGTAGTTTAGTGCCTCATGTCTGTCTCCCTTTTTAAAAAAATTGGGACTACATTTGCCATCTTCCATACTCAGGGAGTTGCCCAGTTTCAAAGATGTGTTGAAGATCTTTGTTAATGGCCACACAAAATCTCTGCTCCCTCTTTAAGGACCCACGGAGAGATGTTGTCTGGTCCCACCCCCTTTGAGGTGTCAAATTCGCATAGCAGCTTCTTCACTTCCTCCTTTTTATATGTACCTCATCCAGCACTTGCTGGTGTACCCCCCTGTTCTGATTTCCTGGAGTCCTACTGGTTTCCACTGTAAATACTTCTTTAAATCTCGTGTTGAGCTCCTGACACACCTCTCGGTCGTTGCTTGTGAATTCTCCATCAACCTTCCTCAGTCTGATTACCTGGTCCTTGACTGTTGTTTTCCTCCTGATGGGGCTGTACAACAGCTTCGGGTCAGTGTTGACTTTCGATGCTATGTCATTTTCATATTGTCGCTGAGCCTCCCTTCTTATCTGTGCATATTCATTTCTGGCTCTTCGGCTAATCTCTTTATTTTCCTGAGTTCTCTGTCTTCTGTACCTTTTCCATTCTCTAGTACACCTAGTTTTTGCCTCCCTACACCTTTGGGTGAACCAAGGACTCGTTCTGTTCTTCCCATTATTTCTGTTTCCCTTGGGAACAAACCTCTCCTCTGCCTCCTTGCATTTTGTTGCCACATGTCCATCATTTCTTGTACTGGTTTTCCTGTCAGTTCCCTCTCCCACTGAATGTTTTGAAGGAAGTTCCTCATGCCTGAGTAGTTCCCCCTTTTGTAGTTTGGTTTTCCCACCCTATTCCTGCTACTCTCTCCACTTGGAGCTCAACTATGTAGTCGAAGCATAGAACCACATGATCACTAGCTCCCAGGGGCCTTTCATACAAGATATCCTCGATGTCTGAACTACTCAAGGTCAATACAAGGTCCAGTCTTGCTGGTTCATCTTCTCCTCTCTCTCTGGTAGTGTCTCTAACATGTTGATGGATGAGGTTTTCCAGTACTACATCCATCATCTTGGCTCTCCATGTTTCGGGACCCCCATGGGGCTCCAGGTTTTCCCAGTCAATCTCCTTGTGATTGAAATCACCCATAACTAGTAACTTTGCTCCCCCCATGTGTACTCTCCTGGCCACCTCGGCTAGTGCGTCGACCATGGCTCTGTTGCTCTCATCGTATTCTTCTCTTGGTCTCCTGCAGTTCTGTGGTGGGTTGTACATTACTGCAATTATCACCTTATGTCCCTCAGACTGGATTGTTCCTACTAAGTAGTCCCTTTCACCCGTGCCATCCATTCCTTACATTTTCTCAAAACCCCACTGGTTTTTAATGAGCAGTGCAACTCCTCCTCCCCCTCTCCTCCCTCTGTCTTTCCTGAGGATTTGATATCCGGGTGGAAAGATTGAATCTGTTATTATTCTGGTGAGTTTTGTTTCTGTGAGTGCTATTATGTCTGGGGATGTCTCCTTGATTCTTTCGAGCCACTACTCATTCTTATTTGTTATTCCATCTGCATTTGTATACCACACCTTCAACTTCTTTTCTAAGACTGTGGTCTGGGAGGTGTATTGGGGTTGGGGAAGTGGGTGACCTGATAAGGAACTACGGGTGGTTGCTGTGGGGGTGGAGTTTGTAATGTAGTGGGTGGGGGCATTGGATATGGCATGGGTGTTTTGGTTTAGAGTGTTTGGCTGCACTGGGGTTGACCTGGTTGGGAGGCTTCTATAGGAAGCTGTGAGGGAGGTTGTATTTGATCTTCTTCCTGTGTATGGGATCTCCTGTCTTCTCCATCCCCTCTCTTTCCTCCTTTCACCTTTGTACCATCTCTCTCAGTTTCTGCCTTTCTTCTTGTTCTGTCGCGGTCGAGATACACCTTCCTGTATGCTGGCATGTCCCTTAATCGTGCTTTCTCCTGCAGTATCCTGTTCCGAGTCGATTCTGCCTTGAATGTCACTTTCACTGGCCGGGTTCTTTTTTTTAAAAACCCACCTATTCTCCGAAATTTTCCAGCTGGGTCATGTCGTCTTCTCCTATTACTTTCATGACGCTTTCAATTGCTTTTTTTCCCGTTGTTTTCTTGCTTCATATGTTTCCCCTTCAACTTCCTGGAGCCCATACACAAAGACTGACCTCACCCTTTCATTCTCCCACTGCATATCCCTGTGTATCCCCTCATTCAAATTGATTTCCTCCATTGCAGGTTTCCTTTCTTCAGTTTCACTAGCTACTGTACATGAGCTCAGTGGCCTGTCATTTTCCCTTCTTGGCTTTCCCTGGGCTCTGCTGTGGTCTGTTAGGGCCTCCACATATAGCTTAGCTCTTTCATTTACTACAGTCTCCACTGACAGAGCTTCTACATGCAGTTTTGCTCCTTCTTTCCCTACAGTCCCCTTATTTGTGGCTGAGGTAGCAGTCTCTATTGTCAATCCCAAAACGTTCTTTAGTTCTTTAAGCTGTTTCAGATTTTTCAGTTCCTCTTCTAAACTCTGTATCCTGGCCTCTGCTGCTTTGACTTTCACCTCCCACTTCCTGCTTTCCATGTCTATCCTCACTTCCATTCTCATGCTAAGTTCTTCAAGTTTCTTTTCCCATTCTTGTTCCCTTTTTGTGAGCTCTGCTGCCCAATCTTCCTTTGCAGTTTCCTCCTTCTGTCCCTTGGTTTTTCTTGTTGCTCTCTGGCAACCCATTTTTGTTTTATCCTGATTGCCTCAGAGTGGGAAACCTATGTAATTCTGTATGTTATGTTAGTATTGTGTACGTCAGAGTGTGGGGGGGAGGTAGAGGAGGAACTGTGGCTATGTGGGAGAGTAGTGGGGAGGGGGAGTGGGAAGGAGAGTGAAGCAAGTGGGTGAGTGGGAGAGGGAGAGGTGGGGAGGGGGAGGGTGAAAGAGGGAGGGGAGGGATCAGGTGAAGGAGTGAGATGTCGGTGGGGGAGGGGGGAGGTGTATGTGTGAGTCTGGCAATATGTGTGTGTGTGTGTGTGTGTGTGTGTGTGTTGTGTGTGTGTTGTGTGTGTGTTGCGTGTGTGTTGCGTGTGTGTTGCGTGTGTGTTGCGTGTGTGTGTGTGTGTGTGTGTGTGTGTGTGTGTGTGTGTGTGTGGGTGTGTGTGTGTGTGTGTGTGTGTGTGTGTGGTGGGTGGTGTGTGGGTGGTGTGTGTGGGTGTGTGTGGGTGTGTGAGGGTGTGTGTGGGTGTGTGTGTCGGTGTGTGTGTGGGTGTGTGTCTGGGTGTGTGGGAGTGTGTGTGCGCACACTAGGCTACGCTACTCTTTTGAAGATTATAAAATTTTTTTCACAATCAATTCCTTATTTATATACACTAATATATACTATATAATATTAATTGTGTACACCTGTGTTTGTGTGTTCACTTGTGTTTGTGTGTTCACTTGTGTTTGTGTGTGTGTGTTTACTAGCTTGTCGTTGTTTGAAAAAGAGGGGGGGGGGTCACGTTAACACTTTGTTATTGTTGTTGTTTCACCGGTACTCTCCCGGCCCAGATCTTCGCACACTAAGCTACTTTACTTTTTGAAGATTATAGGATTATTTTTTCTCACTCAATTCCTTATTAATATATACTAATGTTTATTATAACAATAATTACGGGTGCACACGTGTGTTTGTATGTGCGTACTTGTTTACTGGTGCACACGTGTGTTTGTATGTGTGTACTTGTTTACTAGCTTGTCCCTCAGAAAAACGGGGGGGGGGTCACTAGGCTACACAACTCTTCTGGAGTTTACCTGGAGATATTTAGATAATTTACTAAACATTATCAGGGTTACCACTATCTATCTCCTGGTACTGCAATAGGGAGAGAGTGATGGTATAGCATACAACCAGCAGGGCGAGACACTGAGACTTTAGACACTAACCAAAATTAACCACAAATAGGCAAGTGATGTCGTCTGCACAACAATGGAGGTTCCTGCTGGTCGGCTGCTATCAACTCCTTCAATTTTGTAACTCCTTCAGGAACTTTATCATGCATTCAAGTTTTTATTTTCTTTTTCTTTTAAGACTTGGTATTCCCTCTTTTTTCTTTAGTACAGTATTATGGTCATAACAAGTCTGATTATGTTAACTACATTCACAACACCAACAGCTGGGGATTGACTAATTTTTTCTTACTTTCAGTATTTACTTAATCACTCTTTTATGACCTTATCACTACACTGCTGCTATAACCAACCAACATATGTATTTGTTAATATTTCAGATCACACCGTTAACCCAATTAACTGTTTGGATATTTTGTGTCAACACAACGGCCAGCAGCCTGATCAGCTGGCTGCTACCCTCCCTCACTCAACATTCATTCAAATTTAAATTGTAAAATTCTTGATCCTATCACATTATTCGCACTCTTGAAAGCTATTACACTCTTGTAGGTATGTTCACTGATTCACTCACGTACGATGACCGCTAATAATATCTTAGGACAGCTACTAGAACGCTAAATCCTGGGAGCGCTATTCAGCGATACTGCTTCACGTGTGTGTGTGTGTATTCACCTATTTGTACTCACCTATTTGTGGTTGCAGGGGTCGATTCACAGCTCCTGGCCCCGCCTCTTCGCTGATTGCTACTAGGTCCTCTCTCTCCCTGCCCCATGAGCTCTATCATACCTCGCCTTAAAACTATGTATGGTTCCCGCCTCCACTACGTCACTTTCTAGGCTATTCCACGGCCTGACTACTCTATGACTGAAGAAATACTTCCTAACATCCCTTTGATTCATCTGATGTCTTCAACTTCCCAATTGTGACCTCTTGTGTCTGTGTCCCTTCTCTGGAACATCCCGTCTTTGTCCACCTTGTCTATTCCGCGCAGTATTTTATATGTCGTTATCATGTCTCCCCTGACCCTCCTGTCCTCCAGTGTCGTCAGGCCGATTTCCCTCAACCTTTCTTCGTAGGACAATCCCCGTAGCTCTGGGACTAATCTTGTTGCAAACCTTTGCACTTTCTCTAATTTCTTGACGTGCTTGACTAGGTGTGGATTCCAAACTGGTGCTGCATACTCCAGTATTGGCCTGACGTAAATGGTATACAGAGTCTTAAACGAATCCTTACTGAGGTATCGGAACGCTATCCGTAGGTTTGCCAGGCGCCCGTATGCTGCAGCAGTTATCTGATTGATGTGCGCCTCAGGAGATATGCTCGGTGTTATGCTCACCCCCAGATCTTTTTCCTTGAGTGAGGTTTGTAGTCTTTGGCCATCTAAACTATATTGTGTCTGCGGTCTTCTTTGCCCTTCCCCAATCTTCATGACTTTGCATTTGGCAGGGTTAAATTCAAGGAGCCAGTTGCTGGACCAGGCTTGTAGCCTGTCCAGGTCTCTTTGTAGTCCTGCCTGATCCTCGTCCGATTTGATTCTTCTCATTAACTTCGCATCATCTGCAAACAAGGACACTTCTGAGTCTATCACTTCCGTTATGTCGTCCTAGGACTGACCACTGTGGAACCACGCTTGTCACAGGCGCCCACTCTGTGTGTGTGTGTGTGTGTGTGTGTGTGTGTGTGTGTGTGTGTGTCAGTGTTTGTGTGTGTGTGTCAGTGTTTGTGTGTTTGTGTGTGTGTCAGTGTTTGTGTGTGTGTGTGTGTGTGTCAGTGTTTGTGTGTGTGTGTGTGTTTGTGTGTGTGTGTGTGTGTGTGTGTGTGTGTGTGTGTGTGTCAGTGTTTGTGTGTGTGTGTGTACTCACCTAGTTGTACTCACCTAATTGAGGTTGCAGGGGTCGAGTCCAAGCTCCTGGCCCCGCCTCTTCACTGGTCGCTACTAGGTCACTCTCCCTGAACCATGAGCTTTATCGTACCTCTGCTTAAAGCTATGTATGGATCCTGCCTCCACGTCACATCGCTTCCCAAACTATTCCACTTCCTGACTACTCTGTGGCTGAAGAAATACTTCCTAATATCCCTTTGACTCATCTGTGTCTTCAGCTTCCAACTGTGTCCCCGTGTTGCTGTGTCCAGACTCTGGAACATCCTGTCTTTGTCCACCTTGTCAATTCCTCTCAGTATTTTGTAAGTCGTTATCATGTCCCCCCTATCTCTCCTGTCCTCCAGTGTCGTCAGGTTGATTTCCCTTAACCTCTCCTCATAGGACATACCTCTTAACTCTGGGAATAGTCTTGTTGCAAACCTTTGCACTTTCTCTAGTTTCTTTACATGCTTGGCTAGGTGTGGGTTCCAAACTGGTGCCGCATACTCCAGTATGTGCCTAACGTACACGGTGTACAGGGTCCTGAACGATTCCTTATTAAGATGTCGGAATGCTGTTCTGAGGTTTGCCAGGCGCCCATATGCTGCAGCAGTTATTTGGTTGATGTGCGCTTCAGGAGATTTGCCTGATGTTATACTCACCCCAAGATCTTTTTCCTTTAGTGATGTTTGTAGTCTCTTGCTCCCCTAGACTGTACTCCGTCTGCGGTCTTCTTTGCCTTTCCCCAATCCTCATGACTTTGCACTTGGTGGGATTGAACTCCAGGAGCCAGTTGCTGGACCAGGTCTGCAGCCTATCCAGATCCCTTTGTATTTCTACCTGGTCTTCGATCGAATGAACTCTTCTCATCAACTTCACGTCATCTGCAAACAGGGACACCTCGGAGTTTATTCCTTCCGTCTTGTCGTTCACAAATACCAGAAACAGCACTGGTCCCATGACTGACCCCTGTGGGACCCCGCTGGTCACAGGTGCCCACTCTGACACCTCGCCACGTACCATTACTTGCTGCTGTCTTCCTGACAAGTATTCCCTGATCCATTGCAGTGCCTTCCCTGTTATCCCTGCTTGGTCCTCCTGTTTTTGCACTAATCTCTTGTGTGGTACTGTGTCAAACGCCTTCTTACAGTCCAAGAAAATGCAATCCACCCACCCCTCTCTCTCTTGTCTTTCTGCTGTCACCATGTCATAGAACTCCAGTAGGTTTGTGACACAGGATTTCCCGTCTCTGAAACCATGTTTTCTGCTGGTGATGAGATCGTTCCTTTCTAGATGTTCCACCATTCTTCTCCTGACAATCTTTTCCATGATTTTGCATGCTATACATGTCAGTGACACTGGTCTGTAGTTTAATGCTTCATGTCTGTCTCCTTTTTTAAAGATTGGGACCACATTTGCTGTCTTCCATACCTCAGGCAATCTCCCTGTTTCGATAGATGTATTGAATATTGTTGTTAGGGGTACACATAGCGCCTCTGCTCACTCTCTCAGGACCCATGGGGAGATGTTTTCTGGCCCCATTGCCTTTGAGGTATCTAGCTCACACAGAAGCCTTTTCACTTCTTCCTCGGTTGTGTGTACTGTGTCCAGCACATGGTGGTGTACCCCACCTCTCCGTCTTTCTGGAGCCCCTTCTGTCTCCTCTGTGAACACTTCTTTGAATCTCTTGTTGAGTTCCTCACATACTTCACGGTCATTTCTTGTTGTCTCTCCTCCGTCCTTCCTTAGCCTGATTACCTGGTCCTTGACGGTTGTTTTCTTCCTGATGTGGCTGTATAACAGCTTTGGGTCAGATTTGGCTTTTGCTGCTATGTCGTTTTCATATTGACTCTGGGCCTCCCTTCTTATCTGTGCATATTCGTTTCTGGCTCTACGACTGCTCTCCTTATTCTCCTGGGTCCTTTGCCTTCTATATTTCTTCCATTCCCTAGCACACTTGGTTTTTGCCTACTTGCATCTTTGGGTAAACCATGGGCTCATCCTGTCTTTTTCATTATTCCTGTTACCCTTGGGTACAAACCTCTCCTAAGCCTCCTTGCACATTGTTGCTACATATTCCATCATCTCATTAACTGGCTTCCCTGCCAGTTCCCTGTCCCACTGAACCTCATTCAGGAAGTTCCTCATTCCTGTGTAGTCCCCTTTCCTGTAGTTTGGTTTCATTTGTCCTGGCCTTCCTGCTTCCCCTTCCACTTGTAGCTCTACTGTGTATTCGAAGCTCAAAACTACATGATCGCTGGCCCCAAGGGGTCTTTCATATGTGATGTCCTCAATATCTGCACTACTCAAGGTGAATACTAAGTCCAGTCTTGCTGGTTCATCCTCTCCTCTCTCTCTTGAAGTGTCCCTTACGTGTTGGCACATGAAGTTTTCCAGTACCACCTCCATCATCTTAGCCCTCCATGTATCTTGGCCCCCATGTGGCTCCAAGTTCTCCAGTCGATCCCCTTTGTGGTTAAAGTCACCCATGTCGGGGAGTTTTGGGCCCTGCATGCATGAGCTTCTTCTGGCCACTCTAGCCAGTGTGTAAACCCATCGCTCTATTGCTCTCGTCATACTCTTGCCTGGCCTCCTGCTGTTCTGTGGTGGGTTAAACATCACGCAATTATCACCTTAGGACCACCAGAGTGAAGCGTTCCCGCTATGTAATCACTTTCTTCTCCGCTGTTCCCTTTCTCCACTCATCAAAATTCCATCGGTGTTTGATCAGCAATGCCACTCCTCCACCCCCCTGTTCCTTCTGTCTTTTCTCAGGATCTGGTATCCGCTGGAAAGATGGCATCTGTTCCCATACCTGTAAGTTTGGGTTTTTTTTTCTGTGATTGCTATGATGTCTGGTGATGCCTCTTTGACTCTTTCGTGCCATCCTCCCACTTTTTTGTTATTCCATCAGCGTTTGTGTACCATACCTTCAGTTTCCTTTCCAACACTGTGGTTTGGGGGGCCTGTGGGGTGGGAGACCGGGTAGCATACTGTGGGATTCTATGGTTGGGGGTTGGGTGAAAGCTGTGGGTATGGATTGTATTGTCTGTTGGGATTGTGTGATAGGTTGTGGGGTTCTGAGGATAGTTGTGTTTTGTGCTTGCCCTTGCTGCTCTGTCTGCTCTGACTGAAACCCCTGCTGGTTCCATCCTTGTCTCCTTTCCTAGCTCCTTTCGCTTTTTTGTCCCTCCCTCAGCTGCTGTCTCTCTGTTCGTGTTCTGTCTCTGTCTAGGGAACACCTTCTTGTACTCTTCCGAGCTTTTCAACCGTGGTTTTTTCTTGGAGGATCCCGTTCTGCACTGTTTCTGTCTGAGAATCAGCTTGATCGGTCGGTCTGTCCCCCTTTAAGTACCCCCTATTCTCTGATAATTTACAATCTCATCCCATGTCTTCTCCTCCCTTTTTTCCGTGATGATTTTCTCAATCTCCTTTCTTTCTTCCTGTCGTCTTTCAGTGTGTGTCCTTTGCTTTTCTCTCCCGAAGCCATGGATAATCACTGATTTTGCTCTTTCCTCCTCGCATTGCCTCTCCCTCTGTGACTCTGGTTCCTGTCTGTTATGTGGTCATTTTCTCCCTTGATTTTTCCATGGCTCTTTGGTAGCATGGTTGGCCTCAGCATTCAACCCATTTTCCCTCTCTATCTGCACCCATCTGCTCCCTTTCCCCTTTCCCCTCCCTGGGGCCCCTTTTTTGCAGGCTGATATGACCTTAGCATAATTCATATCTCCTTCCTTCCTGTTCAGCCTCTCATCATCGTATGGTGTGTCTTCTCTGGTCATACCCCTGAGACTTGCTTCAGCCTGTTTACCTCAAATTCTAGGACCTTTACCCAGGCTACTGCAGTTTCGACTTGTGCCTCCCAATTCATCGTCTCCTTCTCCAACCTCTTTTCCCATTTCACAAAAGGGTCTTTCTCCATTTTTTCAGAAAGCTTTCCTAATTTTCTTCCCATTCTTGCTCTATCCTTTTCCAAATGCTCCTCCATCCATCCCCCCTACCAGTACCATTGTCATCTGATCCCTGATTCCTGCGAGTCCCAACCTTTTTTTTTTTTAGTGAAAGAGAGAAAAAGAAAAAAAAAGAAAAAGGGGGAGAGAGTGAGAGAGAGGGAGAGAGAGAAAGAAGGGGAGCCTAGAAGGAGGGGGGAAAAAAAAGGGGAAAAAGGGGGAGAAAGTGAGAGAGAGGGAAAAGGTAAAGAGAGTGGGGGAGTGACAGGGTAAGAGAGAGAGAGAGAAAAGAAGAGGAAGAGAGAGAGGAGAGGGAGAGAGAGAGAGGGAGAGAGAGAGAGGGGAGAGAGAAGAAGGGAGAGGGAAATGGGGAAGGGAAAGGATTTGGGGGAAAGAAAAAAATGAAGAAAGGGAAAGAAAGGAGAGGAAGAAGAGGAGATTGGAAAGGGGTTATAGGTCCTTACAGGAAGGTGTGAACCTTGAATTTTGTTTTTTTGTTTGTGTTTTTGGACTGGTGTGGGTTGGGGGGTTTTTTGTGGATGGTGTTGTATTTGGGTTTTAAATTGGGGGTTGGGTGGCCTTTTGTTTTTAAAGGGCCCAAAGCTACCCATGGGTTTGTAATTTGAAAAACAAGGCAGCAGGAAGCTTAAGCATTTTGCCGTATCTCGCATCTGTTTAAAGTGGGGGTTGAAAGATCCTGTACGAGGAAAAGTACGTCACCCCTTGAGTATGCTCCACTTTTTGGTTTGCCCCCCCCCCTCTCATCTGCGACTGCTTGACAGAGTAGAGAACGAGAAGACGTCTATCTCTCGCTGGCCCCATCCGGATAGATCTGTCATTTAGCAGAGCCTTCAACTAGGAGGGATTGGGGGGCCCTTTAGTTATGTAAAAGGGCCCAAAATATTGTCAAAATCCCACATTTGGATCCATTCGGGACACGTGAACAAGTTTTATGCCACAAGCCCCGGGCAGAAAGCAGCAACTTCACTCTGGTGTCCCCTTTTCCCCAAAAACATACCCCATCGGTTTTCATACATACCCAGGAGACTCGAGTAGGAACACATTCTTTACCATAATGATGTCAAGAGATAACGTCGTTGATCAAATAAAAATTGCTGGCCACAGATGGCTCCAACTTCATCCTGTTCCCTATTGTATGTTCATAAAAAAAATGCTTTCAAATGAGCGGATGTAGGTAACGCTCTTAGCTTGCCTTTAAATTTGGGAATCCTTAACCTGAAAATTAGCTGTCAAAAAAAGTGGGGGACCCCTTAACCCTTGTCAAACCTGTGTAAAAAAAAAAAAAAAAAAAAAAAAAAAAAAAAAAGTGAGAGGAAGAGGGAGGAAGAGGAGAGGAAGAGAGAGAGGATGAAGAAAGGGAGAGGGGGACGAGGAGAAGAGAGAGGGGGGGAGAGAGGGGGGGGGAAAGGAAAGGGTTTAGTGTCACTTCACAGGAGGTGTGAAATCCTGTATATAGTGTGTTTGTGTGTGTGTGTGTGTGTGTGTGTGTGTGTGTGTGTGTGTGTGTGTGGTGTGTGTGTGTGTGTGTGTGTGTGTTGTGTGTGTGGTGTGTGTGTGTGTGGTGGTGGTGTGGGGTTGTGGTGGGGTTTTGTGTGTGTGTGTGTGTGTGTGTGTGTGTGTGTGTGTGTGTGCTACAGCTATTCAATTGCCTAACGCAGTCTGTTCACCCAAGTGTGTGTGGATATGTTAATGTAAATAGTCCTTATTTCCCACGTATGTACTACAATGTTTTGGGTACATTACCTGATCTCTTGCTTCTCACTGTACTCTTATGCGATTAAAATTACGTTCAAAAAAAAATACTAGGCTTCGCCTACTTGCCGCTACCTCTAAATTCTATTAAATGCCGTAAATTGCTGCTTATTCTAATTTGATGCTCAGGAGATGACCCCATTTCCAGCAAAAGAGACAGGTACTGTTGACCCCAGCAACTCAAACTAGGTGAATATTACTTGGGGCTGGCAGTGGAGTAACGTTGCGGGTCTGTCCTGTCCCAGAAGTTGAAGATGTTTGATGCTTCTCGGTAATTTTTCCACTAACTTCCTGTATGCACTATAGTCTCTAGCTCTTTTAATTTTTTCACTCACTCACTGTATTTACTGACACATCTATACATATCTCTTATCTCCCTGGTCTTGAGTCGCACTTATTCTTCAAATACCACACTGCGTTATTATGGCAACAATATTTAAGCCTGACACAACCGTTCACCCTTTCAACGGCCCCCACTAAACACTCAGCCACTAATTTCTTTTCTGTGATCACTTATATTTCCTTTTATCGGGGCTTAAGTGATTATATGCACTCTTATGCGTGCACACACCTATATCCCACATTCTATTCCTTACGGCACAGTCAGAAATTACCACCAAAACACGAGCTCAAACCGCGTGACTCCTCCACGAGTGTGTGTGTGTGTGTGTGTGTGTGTTGTTGTGTGTGTGTGTGTGTGTGTGTGTGTGTGTGTGTGTGTCAGTGTTTATGTCTGATTTTCGCTCCTTCCAAAATTTTCATAATTTTATTAACCTTTCAGAAAGTATATAGTCGTCTTTTATTTTGTTTGTTGAAAAGTATTTATGTTGTATCGTCTGTGTTCATATTTCTCTGCAAAATTTATATCCGTTAATTAAAATTTTTATAATAAAAAATAATAATAATAATAATAATAATAATAATAATAATAATAACAATACTAAAAATTTAATAAAAAACATAAATTATTATTAAAATAATAATAATAAGAATAACAATAATATATAAAAATTAATAATAATATATAATAATATTAAAATAATATAATTATAAATAATAATAATTAATAATAATAAAATTTCCCAACTATTTAATTTTTATGATTGGTTTGTGTTGCAAGGTAGAAACATTCTTCACACAGCAGCTGCTGCTGGTCATGATGATTGTGTTAAGATGCTGCTTGATGCTGGTGCTGACGTCAACTGTCAGGATGATGCTGGCAGGCACCACTACACTATGCTGCTGAGAACGGATATAAAAATGTTGTCAAGTTAATTTTAAATGATTCACGTTGTGATCCCAATATAAAAAACAACCCACAAAACATCTCTCACTATCCACTGAGCACTGGAGGTATTGTAGCAGATATTGTTTTTCTTAATTGTCTGTTAAGTTTATTATTGTTTTTATTAACACACTGACCGTTTCCCACCAAGACAGGGTGGACCCATAAAAGAAAAACTTTCATCATAATTCACTCCACCACTGTCTTTCCAGAGTCATGCATACACTACAGTTATAAAACTGCAACATTAACACCCCTCCTACAGAGTGCCGGAATTGTACTTCCCATCTCCAGGATTAAAGTCCAGCTTGCCGGTTTCCCTGAATCCCTTCATAAATGTTACCTTGCTTACACTCCAACAGCACGACAAGTCCTTAAACCCATTTGTCTCCTTTTGCTCCTCTCCAACACGCTCACGCACGCTTGCTGGAAGTCCATGTCCCTCTCACAAAAAACCTCATTTATCACCTCCCTCCAACCTTCCCTAGGCCGACCTCTACTCCACCTTCCCTTCACTAGAGATCTATACACTCTCGAAGTCATTCTACTTCGTTCCATTATCTCTTCATGTTCAAACCATCTCAATAACCCATCCTCAGCCCTCTAGACAATAGTTTGGCAATCCCACACCTCCTCCTAATCTCCAAACTATGGATTCTCTGCATGATATTCACACCACACATTGCCCTCAGACATGACATCTCCACTGCCTCCAGCCTTCTCCTTGTTGCAACAGAACACAGTGTAGTAGATAACAGAACACAGTGTAGTAGATAACAGAACACAGTGTAGTAGATAACAGAACACAGTGTAGTAGATAACAGAACAAACAGTGTAGTAGATAACAAACCAGTTTTTAGTAACGACACATTGTTTTGATAAAGACCAGTGTAGTAGATAACAGAACACAGTGTAGTAGATAACAGAACACAGTGTAGTAGATAACAGAACACAGTGTAGTAGATAACAGAACACAGTGTAGTAGATAACAGAACACATTTTTAGTAAAATAACAGAAAAAACACGTTTTAGTAGAATAACAGAACACAGGTTTTAGGGGAACAGAACACATTAGTAGATAACAGACACATTGTAGTAGATAACAGAACACAGTGTAGTAAAAACAGAACACAGTTTGTTTGATAACAGACACGTGTAGTAGATAAGAAACATGTGTAGTAAGAACCATGTAGTAGATAACAGAACCATTGTAGTAGATAACAGAACACAAATTTTTAGTAGATAACAGAACACAGTGTAGTAGTAAACAGAAAAACCGTGAAACAGATATAGAACCGTGTAGAAGATACAAACACAGTGTAGGTAAGAACAGAACACAGTGTAGTAGATAACGAACAAGTGTAGTAGATACAGAACTTTAGAAAATACAGAACACGTGAGTTAGATAGCAGAAACACAGTGTAGTAGATTAACAGAAACAATTGTAGTAGATAACAGAACACAGTGTAGTAGATAAAGAACACAGTGTAGTAGTAACAGAAACAAGTGTAGAAGTTTTAAATAACAGAAAACAGTGTAGTAGATAACAGAACACAGTGTAGTAGATAACAGAACACAGTGAGGCAGATAATAGAACGCAGTGTAGTAGATAACAGAACACATTGTAGTAGATAACAGAACACAGTGTAGTAGATAACAGAACACAGTGTAGTAGATAACAGAACACAGTGTAGTAGATAACAGAACGCCCTTTTAGAAGATAAGAACACAGTGTAGTAGATAGCAGAACACAGTGTGTAGGATAACAGACCTTAGAAAAACAGAACCAGTGTAGTAGATACAGAACACAGTGTAAATAGATACAGAAACAGTGAAGAAAAGAACACAGTGTAGTAGATAACAGAACACAGTGTAGTAGATAACAGAACACAGTGTAGTAGATAACAGAACACAGTGTAGTAGATAACAGAACACAGTGAGTAGATAACAAAACACAGTGTAGTAGATAACAGAACACAGTGTAGTAGATAACAGAACACAGTGTAGTAGATAACAGAACACAGTGTAGTAGATAACAGAACACAGTGTAGTAGATAACAGAACACAGTGTAGTAGATAACAGAACACAGTGGTAGATAACAGAACCAGTGTAGAGATAAGAACACAGTGTAGTAGATAGCAGAACACAGTGTAGAGATTAAAAACAAGTGTAGATAACAGAACACAGTTTTTGTAGATAAAAGAACACATTGTAGTAGATAACAGAACACAGTGTAGTAGATACAGAACACAGTGAAGATTAAAGAACACAGTGTAGAAGATTTAAAAGAACACAGTGTAGTAGATAACAGAACACAGTGTAGTAGATAACAGAACACAGTGTAGTAGATAACAGAACACAGTGTAGTAGATAACAGAACACAGTGTAGTAGATAACAGAACACAGTGTAGTAGATAACAGAACACAGTGTAGTAGATAACAGAACACAGTGTAGTAGATACAGAACCAGTTGAGTAGATTTAAAAAGAACACAGTGTAGTAGTAACAGAACCCAGTGTAGTAGATAAAAGAAACACAGTGAGCAGATAATAGAACCAGTGTAGAAAAAACAGAACACAGTGTAGAGATAGCAGAACACAGGTAGTAGATAAAAGAACACATTGTAGTAGATTTAAAAGAACACAGTGTATAGATGCAGAACACAGTGTAAGATAAAAGAACACAGTGTAGAAAATACAGGAACACATGTAGTAGAAAAAAAAGAACACAATGTAGCAGATAATAGAACACAGTGTATAGATAACAGAACACTGTAGTAGAAACAGAACCCCAGTGTAGTAGATAACAGAACACAGTGTAGTAGGTAACAGAAAAACCCGTGTAGAGATAACAGAAACACAGTGTATGGTGACAAACAAGTTGTAGTAGATAAGAACACAGTGTAGTAGATAACAAACAGTGTATGTAGATAACAGAACGCCCGTGAGGAGATAAAGAAACAGTGTAGTAGATAAAGAACACATTGTAGTAGATACAGATCACAGTGAGGAGATAATAGAACACAGTGTAGTGAAAATTTAACCAGAACACAGTTTTAGTAGATAAAAGATCAAAAGTGAGGAGATAATAGAACACAGTGTAGTAGATAACAGAACAAAAGTGTAGTAGATAAAGAACCGCCCGTGAGGAAGATAAAGAACAAGTGTAGTAGATACAGAAACACAGTGTAGTAGATAAGTCACGTAGGAGTAATAGAACACAGTTGTAGTTTGATAACAGAACAACAGTTGTGTAATAACGACACCATGTGTTAGTAGATACAGAACACAGTGTAGTAGATAACAGAAAACAGGTGTGTAATACAGCCACTTGTAGTAGATAACAGAACAGGGTTGTAGTTGAAGAACACAGTTGTAGGATATAGAACCAGTTGTAGGTATAATGGCCCGTTTTATAGATAAGACTAAAAGTGTGAGATAAACAGAACACAGTGTAGTAATAACAGAACACAGTGTAGTAGATAAGAATCAGTGTAATAGATACAGACCAGTTGTTGGATAATAAGCACAGTGTAGTAGATAACAGAACCAGTTGGAAATAGAAACAAGTATGAACAAACTCCAGTGTGTTGGAGAATTTAAAGTTTAGTTTTTTTCAAGTGGGGAGTTTTGTTAAATTGAAAATAACGTTCACAGTTGGATAGTAACGCAAAAGTTATGTATAAAACCCCACAGTTAGGGAATAAATGAAAAACCAAAAGTGGAGGAAAACGTCACGGGAGGCGAAATAACCAGCTTGTGTGTAATAACCCACAGGTTATAAATCCGTGTGAGGAATTAAATCCATAAATATTCGTTTTAACACTGGTGGTGGAATATAACAAAAAATTCAACAGTGTGATGGAGATTAAAGTCAACAGTGGTGATGGATAAAACGAACAGTGGTGATTGGAGATATAACGTTCCAACAGTGGTGATAATATAACGTTCAACAGTGGTGGAGTGGAAATAACGTTCAACAGTGTGAGGGAATAACGTTCAACAGTGGGGAGTGGAAATATAACGTTTAACAGTGGTGAGGTGGATAAACGTTAACAGGGTGAGTGGAGATAAAATTCACAGTGTGAGGAAATATAACGTTAACAGTGGTGAGTTGGAAATATATACTTCAACAGTGGTGAGTGAGATTACGTAACGTGGTGAGTGGAAATATAAGTTCAACATGGGGTGGAGATATAACGTTCAACAGTGGTGAGTGGAAATATAACTTCAACAGTGTGAGTGGAAATTAACGTTCAACAGTGTGAGTGGAATATAACGTCAAACAGTGAGTGGAGTGGGAAATAAACGTCACAGTGGTGAGTGGAAATAACGTTAACAGTTTGGGGAGTGGAATATAACTCAACAGTGTGAGTGGAAAATAACGTTCAACAGTGTGATGGAATTAACGTTCAACAGTGTGAGTGGAGATAACGTTCAAACAGTGGTGAGTGGAATTAACGTTCAACCAGTGGGGAGAATATAACGTCAACAGTGTGTAGTGGAAAATAGAACGTTAACAGTAGTGAGTGGAAATATAACGTAAACAGTGGTTAGTAGTGGAAAAAACACAACAGTGGTGAGTGGAAATATACGTTCAACAGGGTTGGAGGGGTATAACGTTCAACAGTGGTGATGAATTAACGTTCAAAAGTGGAGGGGAAAAAAAAACGTTCAACAGTGGAATGGATTATAACGTTCAACAGTGGTGAGTAATATAACGTTCAACAGTGGGGGTTAAATATAACGTTCAACAGTGGAAATTATAAAATATAACGTTCTAAAAGTGGTGAGTGGTAAATATAAGTTCCAAAAATGGTGAGTGGGAAATATAACTTCAACAGTTGTGTGGAAATATAACGTTCAACAGTGGAAAAGGGTAATATAACGTTTCAACAGTGGTGAGTGAATTATAAGTTTAACAGTTGGTTGTTGTTCCAGTTAAATATAAGTTGAGTGGTTAATATAACGTTAACAGTAGGAGTGGGGAAAATACGTTCAACATGATTATATAAATTATAACAACACTAGTGAGTGGAAGATTAAAAACAATTTCGACATGTGATGGAGATATTATAAGTATTTCAGAGGGTATTAAGTATGTTCAAACTGGATTGAGAAATAACTTCAAAGTATAAGGAAAATTTCCGGTTTAAACAGTGGTGGTTTTTTAAAATATAAACGTTTTTTGGGGAAAAATCGTTCCCCTTTTTATAAAGTATAAAAAACAAAATTTATAATATACGTTAAAATTAAAAGTTAAATTTTAAAATTTTGGGAGGGGAAAAAGTTAAGTATAGGGGGGTTTTTAGTCAACGTGGTTTTTTGGGGATAAAATTTTAACGTTCAACAGTTTTTTTTATTTTGTATAAAGTTTTTAACGTTATGTATAACTTTTTAACGTGGTATGAATTATAACTTTAAAAATTAAAAAAACGTTTCAAATTGTTAATTTTAATTTCGTTCAAACTGTATAATATCGTTAACATGTTTTTTTGAATATACTTTTAAAATGATTAAAATTAAAACGTTCAAACGTTTTTAATTCCGTTCACGTTTAAAAGAATTATCTTTTCACTGGGATTAATTTAACGTTCAAAAGGGTTTGTTAACGTTAAACCTAAAATATAAAGTTCAACTGTAAGAAATTTACTCAACATGTTTTTTTGGAAAAGGAAGGAAGTATACGTTCAAAAATTTTTTTTTTAAATATAACTTTTAACGTAGTTTTTAATTTTAAATGAGGGGGTATAAGTTTAAAACGGGGAAAAATTATAACGTTAACGGGAAAAATTTAGTTAAATGACGGGAAATTAAAATTTTTCAAGTGGAAATTAGTTAGTGGAAATAAACTAAAAGGGGGATTTTTTTAAAGGGGGGTTTCAACAGGGAAAAAATTCCTACTCTTAAAAAAAAATTAAAGGGGAAAATTGGTGGGAAAAAAGTAAGACGCAAATAAGGAAAACTTGGAAATTTTTGGATTAAATTAAAGTTTTAAAAAAAAGAAAACAAAGTATTTTATAAAATCAAAAAATCAGGTTAATTGGGGAAAATTTATAAAAAATCTGCACACTCTTGTAGAAACATACTGGAGAGAGATATATAGAAGAATGTGTTAACCAGCGATAAACAGTGACGCAGTTGTTACAATAACACAACTGTATTAACTGTGACACTATATCAACTGTACCTCTGTATCAACTGTATCACTGTATCAATTGTATCGCCGTATCTCTGTATCACTGTATCAACTGCATCACTGTAACTACTGTTTCACTCTGTCAACTGTATCGCTATGTCTCTGTATCACTGTATCAACTGTATCACTGTAACTACTGTTTGACTCTGTCAACTGCATCGCTATGTCTCTGTATCACTGTATCAACTGTATCACTGTAACTACTGTTTCACTCTGTCTATTGTATCGCTATGTCTCTGTATCACTGTATCAACTGTATCAGTGTATCAACTATTTCACTGTGTCAGCTGTATCACTGTATCAACTGTATCACTATATCAACTGTATCGCTGTCTCAACTGTATCACTATATCAAATGTATCACTGTATCAACTGTATCACAGTATAAACTGTGTCACTGCAACTACTGTTTCACTCTGTCAACTGTATCACTGTATCAACTGTATCACAGAATCAACAGTATCATTGTATCAACAGTATCACTATATCAACTGTATCACTGTATCAACTGTATCATTTTATCAAGTATATCACTGTATTAACTGTATAACTGTATCAACTGTATAACTGTATCAACTGTATAACTGTATCAACTGTATAACTGTATCAACTGTATCACTGTATCAACTATTTCACTCTATCATGTGGGGTTCGAACACGTGGATAGGGTAAAGAAATACTCACGTAGGCTGGTAGTATGTATATTACGGATAATGTGTGAAGCGCCCTAACAGCCGTGACCTGCCTCCTTGCTCACTCTCGTATAACTGACCGCCGACAGTACCCATATGTGAGGGGGTCTTTGAAATACTGCTGTGGTCAGCAAAATATGAATACAGTCAGTGACTCAGGCAGAGACGGTTGGTAGTGAGTCATCTACTGGTACACTGGTTACTGGTAACTGGTTACTACTACTGAGAGCTCAGCGACGCTAACGTATGTCGTCCCGACATACAACTAATACAAACTAGAGATGGCAGGTATACGGCTTGGGCTGATTCTATACAATGTCAAAGTACACAACAATTGAACATTATAACATACATAAGTAGAACATTGGAATGGAAGCTTACGTAACTGAAACTGTAATGCAATACAAGGTATAATATAGCACAACTCATCGAATGAAACTCAACGTTGAGATTACACAATAGAAGTGATAAAAAAAAGAAATTGATCGATCGATCTGTATTCGTGTGATCTACGGATTCTGAGGAAAGAATATATACAAAGAAAGAGTGTTTAACAGAAAGGCAGATTCGGTGCACTCAAATCTAGACTGTTAACTCTCAGAATTCGGAGAGAACGTGAACACAAACAAAAAATTCTTCAATACTGATAAGTTGATACTGTAATTATTCATCTATACAGGTTATTTACATTTAACCCTAACTCTGCTAGGGTGAGATTGACATATGCAGAATGGGTGTCATCTCTGGGAGGATCAAACTCTGTTGCATTGGCTAACTCATGCTGTATTTGAGGAAAATCTGAATTGGAAGTTACAAATGATACTTGAGGATTTCTCAATACCTGTCGTGTACGTAGGGAATAACGACATTCAGGTTGATCGTCTGACTGAGTATCAGAGGAAGAGAGTACAGGATCAGGAAGATTGTTAGAGTCTGTCACATTAGTCTGGGTTGGAACATCATTATCATCACATACTAACTTCATATGATCTAAATGCGATTCTTTATACTGGCCAGTACTAATTTCTCTAACCTTATACTTATTACCAGTGATATGTTAAACTACTCGATAAGGACCAACAAACTTTTGATCAAGCTTTGGCATTGCAGGCGTTTTGTTAAAGTTAATCAGCATAACTCTCGAACCTACTTTGATTTTGGATGGCTTTGCTCGAGTGTTTGCGACTCTTGTAAATTCTGCTGTTGATTTATGAAGTGTTTCACGGATTCTTCTAAAAACACTTTGAGCTAAGCTGGTACGAGTTGCTATGAAATCATCAGGGTTGTATTCGAAACAGCGATCAGTGCTGATTCAAGGCACTTGCGTGTGCGGAAATTAGTTTCTTTGATCACTAATTGGGCGTCTCTGAATTTCATAAGATGATTGGTGGAATTTCGGTGTTGTACACAGGCGTTGTTTAAGTTGTCGTTCCTACATGCGTAAATGTGTTCATTGAGGCGGGTGTCGAGGTTTCTTGCTGTTTCACCTACGTAGATCTTGTCACAGCCTCCACAGGGTATAGTGTAAACTCCTACATTGACTGGTTCGTGGTGCTTGGGTTTTGTCCTGGTTAGATCCTTTATTGAAGTGGTAGAAGCGATGGCGACTCTGGTGTTAGCTTGTGAAAGTACTTTTGAGACGTTTAGTGCAACCTGGCTGTTGGGAAGAATTATAACTTTGTTGGGAGCGGTGTTGATGAGTGGAGAATTGATGATCTGAAGAGCTCTTTTCTTGCAGTCTTTGATGAAAAAAGAAGGAAATTGTAACTCTGTGAATGTTTGGTGAATGTAAGTACATTCCTCGTCAAGAAACTCAGGACTACAAATTCGGTATGCTCTTAGGAAAAACCCGATGATGATGCCTCTTTTGGTCTTGGTATCTTGGCATGGGAATGGGGTCCCCAATAAGTGCCGTCCTAGCCAACTTATACATGGAACACCTAGAGTCCGAACACTTCGCCAACATCATCCCTTCAAGCGTCACTTGGTTACGTTACGTGGACGATGTCCTCGTAATAACTCCAAAACGTTTTGATGTACAGGATCTTCAGGCAAGGCTCAACGCAATTGAACCAGCGATTCAGTTTACACTAGAAGAAGAGTCCAATGACAAGCTACCTTTCCTCGACGTCCTCATTCACAAAGTAGACAACAACCTAAGATTTCAAGTTTATCGGAAACCCACCAATAAAAATGATCTCACACACTTCTATTCCAGTCAAGATACCAAGACCAAAAGAGGCATCATCATCGGGTTTTTCCCAAGAGCATACCGAATTTGTAGTCCTGAGTTTCTTGACGAGGAATGTATTTACATTCACCAAACATTCACTGAGTTACAATTTCCTTCTTTTTTCATCAAAGACTGCAAGAAAAGAGCTCTTCAGATCATCAATTCTCCACGCATCAACACCGCTCCCAACAAAGTTATAATTCTTCCCAACAGCCAGGTTGCACTAAACGTCTCAAAAGTACTTTCACAAGGTAACACCAGAGTCGCCATCGCTTCTACCACTTCAATAAAGGATCTAACCAGGACAAAACCCAAGCACCACGAACCAGTCAATGCAGGAGTTTACACTATACCCTGTGGAGGCTGTGACAAGATCTACGTAGGTGAAACAGCAAGAAACCTCGACACCCGCCTCAATGAACACATTTACGCATGTAGGAACGACAACTTAAACAACGCCTGTGTACAACACCGAAATTCCACCAATCATCTCATGAAATTCAGAGACGCCCAATTAGTGATCAAAGAAACTAATTTCCGCACACGCAAGTGCCTTGAATCAGCACTGATCGCTGTTTCGAATACAATTAAACAAAACAACGGCAGCTTCACCATCTCCGAAGTCTTAGCAAGAATCCTCCTGAAAACAGTAAACCCTGCCATCACATAGTCTCTCCTGTTATACTACACAAGCAAATTACAGAGAGTGAACACCGAAAAAAAAAAACCTGCCTCTTTCCAGTCTATATTTGTCCAACCTATTTTTATGTTACCCAAGTAATAGCTTTTATATCCTTTTACTCATGTACGAATTATTTGCTCTTCCATATTGTATTATTTTTGTTACTACTACTACTACTACTACTACTACTACCACTAGTGAACATCGAAATGGTACCTCACTAGTATTGCACCTCACTAGTATTGCACCTCACTCAGAGCCTTTATATACCCTCTGTGTCCATGTATTGTTTGTAATGGCTTGATAAAGCTCCTGGAGAGCGAAACGTTGCCACAATAAATGTCACATTAGTTGCACTTGTGTCCTTTTACTTTACACAACTTGTGAATGCTACACCCATGACTAATGAATCGTTGAGTGCCTTTGCTGTTAGATTAGACAAACTTTTATCATCATTTATCAATGCTGTCCAGTCCTCAGCTTTTGTCCCTGACGAGGATAAACCATCCACAGAACCGTTTGCTAAAATAGCAGCTTTTGGAGCAATTAAAGAACTAATACCACCTGCTTCCGTGTGTGCTTATGAGGCTCATCCTCCAACTGTGACGATGGAACCACTTACAGCCTTAAATCATGTACGTTCCTTGTGCCCCCAGGGTACTTTCCCATGTATCAAAAGTAATTTCACACATATGCCTCAGTCTGCACCACCTCTTGTTTGAGCCACAGAGACAAATCGTGGTCGTCAACCATCTCAGCGATCACCAAGGACTAGTTATAAACCTCGTAGTATTCATAGTACATTCAGTAACCATAGTCGGCGGACTTGTTATAACTGTGGTTTCCGTGGCCATATTGCAATTAATTGTCCTGATAGTCACCCTAAGAGGCGTCGTACTGATGATGAGTACCAGTCAGATCTGCCGTACTGTACTTATCATAGAATACATGGACATGACACATCTGAGTGCAATGCTCTCTATAACCTTCAGTACTCTAGGTCTTTCCGTGGCCGTTCCAACCGCAGAACCCGTAGAGGAAACATATATCGTGGTTCTCAAAATAACCAGAACCAGGCTCATTCTTCCAATTCTCAAAATCACCAGAACTAGGTTCATTCTTCCAATTCGGGGGAATTCGAGCGCCCCAGTCAAACCGTCCCATGGTGACAGTAGGTGACAATGAGTACACCATTCCCGTTCACAATTCCTTTGAAGCCTTAAGCAGTCTCGAGAATGACAATCCTGCTGATGATGTTGCTTCACATGTCTCTGACGTAGATGATTTTGGGGATGAAGTGGAACAAGTCTTTTCTGATGACAATCCACCTTTTTGTTTGCACATAACTTCCAATGCAACCATAGGCCCTATAGTGCAAGCATCTGTTCATAATGCGCCCGTTCATTTGTTCATGGACTCTGGTGCGCAAGTCAATATTATTAGGTCTAGTTTGTTTAAGGATAAGCAGTTACGACATGTCCTTTTACTACTACTGAGAACTCTGCCAACTGTTGCACTGTATCAACTGTATCACTTTACCAACTGTACTACTGTATCATCTGTATCACGGTATCACTGCATCAACAGTATCACTGTATGACCTGTTTCACTGTATCAACTGTATCACTTTATCAACTGTATCACTGTATCAACTGTATCGACTGAATCACTGTACCAGCTGTATCACTGTATCAACAGTATCACTGTGTCAACTGTATCACTGTATCAACTGTATCACAGAATCAACAGTATCATTGTTTCAACAGTATCACTATATCACTGTAACAACAGCATCAGTGCATCAACAGTATCACTGTATCACTTTATCACAGTATCACTGTATCACAGTATCAAGAGTATCACTGTATTAACAGTATCACTGTATCAGAGCATCAATGTATCACAATATGAGTGTATCACTGTTTCACAGTATCACTGTGTCACTGTATCACAGTATCAAGTGGATCAATGTATCAAGAGTATCACTGTTTCACTGTATCACTATATCACAGTATCTTTGTGTAACAGTATCACTGTATTACAGTGTCAACAGTATCACTGTATCACAGTGTCACTGTATCACTGCATCACCGTATCACAGTATCACTGTATCACAGGATCAACAGTATCACTGTATCAACAGTATCACTGTATCACTGTATCACTGCATCACAGTATCCCTGTGATACAGTGATAATGTGACACAGTCATACACTGTATCACAGTCATACTGTTGATATCGCAATACTGTGACACACTGTACCACTGTATCAAGATATCAACAGTATGACTGTATCAACAGTATCACTTTTTCAATGTATCAGTGTATCTCAGGATCACTGTATCACTGTATCCCAGTATCACTGTATCACTGTATCACAGCATCACAGTATCACTGTATCACAGTATTACTGCATCACAATATCGCTGTGTCACTGTACCACAGTATCAACAGTATCACTGTATCAACATGATCACTGTTTCACTGAATCAGTATCAACAGTATTAGTGTATCAACAGAATCACTTTTTCACTGTATCACCGTATCACAGTATCTTTGTATCACAGTATCACTGTTTCACGCTATCAACGGAATCACTGTATCAATAATCTTACTGAATAACAGTATCACCGTATCAGAGTATAACTGTATCACAGTATCAACAGTATCACTGTAACTATAGTATCACTGTTTCAATGTATAACTATCACAGTATCACTGTATCACATCACAGTATTATTGAATCAACGTAACACAGTATCACTGTATCACAGTATCACTGTATCACTGTGTCACAGTATAACTGTACCACTTTATCACAGAATATCTTTATCACAGTATCACTATCATACTATCAGTAGTATCACTGTATCAGCAGTATGACTGTATCACTGTATCACTGTATCAGAGTATCACTGTGTCAGAGTATCCCAGTAACACTGTATCACAGTATATCAGTATCATTGGATCTCAGTATCACTCTATCACAGTATCAAGGTATTACTGTATCACTGTATCACAGTATCACAGAGTCACAGTATCACTGTATAACAGTATCACTGTATCACGATATCAATTGTATCACTGTATCAACAGTATCACTGTATCACAGTATCTCTGCATCACTCTATCACAGTATCACTGCATAAATATATATCTGTGTCCCCCGGTTTTACTGTATCACTGTATCACAGTATCACAATATCACTGTATCACAGCATCGCTGTATAACAGTATCACTGTATCACTGCATCACATTATCAACAGTATCATATGAACAGAATCACTGTTTCGCTGTATCACTGTATCACAGTATCAAGAACATCACTGTATCAACAGAATCACTGCATCAACAATATCTTTCAGAGTATCAAAGTATCACAGCTTCACAGTATTAGTATCACTGTGTCAATGTATCACTATCACAGTATCACTGTATCTCAGTAAATCTCAATCACTGTATCACGGTATCACTGTATCTCATAATCACTGCAACACTGTATCATTACATCACAGTGTCACTGTATCACAGTATCACTTTTTCACAGTATATCGGAATTACAGTATCACTGTGTCATAGTATCAAAAGTATCACTGTATCAGCAGTATGATTGTATGACTGTATCACTGTATCACAGTATCACTGTATCTCAGTATCACATTATCAATGTTTCACAGTATCAAAGTTTCACTGTATCACTTTCTCACAGTATCACTGTATCACAGTGTCACAGAGTCACAGTATCACTGTATAACAGTATCACAGTATCACTGTATCACAGTATCACAGTATCACAGTATCACAGTGTCACAGAGTCACAGTATCACTGTATAACAGCATCACTGTATCACGATATTAATTGTATCACTGTATTAACAGTAGCACTGTTTCAATGTATCATTGTGTCACAGTATCACAGTATTACTGTATCAGAGCATCGCTGTATAAGAGTATCACTGTATCACTGCATCAGAGTACCAACAGTATCACTGTATGAACAGAATCACTGTTTCACTGTATCAATGTATCACAGTATCAACAATATCACTGTATCAACAGAATCACTGTATCAACAACATCATTCAGAGTATCACAGTATCACTGTTTCACAGTATTAGTATCACTGTATCACTGTGTCAATGTATCACTATCACAGTATCACTGCATCTCAGTAAATTTGTATCTCATTATCACTGCATCACTGTATCATTGCATCACAGTGTCACTGTATCACAGTATCACTTTATCACAGAATATCGGTATTACAGTATCACTGTGTCATAGTATCAAAAGTATCACTGTATCAGCAGTATGACTGTATGACTGTATCACTGTATCACAGTATCACTGTATCTCATTATCACATTATCACTGTATCACAGTATCAAAGTTTCACTGCACACATTATCAGAGTGTCACTGTATCACAGTGTCACCGTATCACAGTATCTCAGCATCACTGTATCACAGTGTCACTGTTTCACAGTATCACTGTGTCACTGTATCACAGTATCAAGAGGATCACTGTATCAAGAGTATCACTGTTTCACTGAATCACTATATCACAGTATCTTTGTGTCACATTATCACTGTATCACAATATCAACAGTATCACTGTATCACAGTATCACTGTATCACTGTATCACAGTATCACTGTATCACTGTATCGCTGTATCACTGTATCACAGGATCAACAGTATCACTGTATCAAGAGAATCATTCTTTCAAGGTATCACTGTATCATAGTATCCATGTATCACTGTATCACAGTAACACTGTGTCACTGTATCACTATATCACAGTATCACTGTATCACGATATCAACAGTATGACTGTATCAACAGTATCACTTTTTCAATGTATCAGTGTATTGTAGGATCACTGTATCACTGTCTCACAGTATCACAGTATCACTGTATCACTGTATCACAGTATCACAGTATCACTGTGTCACTGTCTCACAGTATCACTGCATCACTGTATCGCTGTATCAGAGTGTCACTTTATGAAAGTATCACAGTATCACTGTATCACGGGTATCACAGTATCACTATTTTACAGTTTCACTGTAACTCAGAATCACAGTACCAACAGTTTTAATGTATCATCAATATCATTGTATCACAGTATCACTGTATCACAGTGACACTGTTATCACAGTATCACTCTATCTCTTTTATAACTGTATCACAGCATCACTGATTCGCAGTATGAACAGTTTCACTGTTTCAGTGTATCATTATCACAGTATCACAGTATCACTGCATCACAGTATCACAGTATCACTGTGTCACAGTATCACTGTATCACAGAATGACAGTATCACTGTACCACGGTATCACAGTTTCCCAGTATCACTGTATCACAGTTTCATAGTGTCAAAGTATCACTGCATCACAATATTACCGTATCAATGTGTTACTGTATCACTGCACCAGAGTATAACAGTATCAGATTATCACTGTAACAAAGTGTAACTGTATCACTGCATCACAGTATAAAAGTATCTCAGTATCACAGTATCACTATCGAAGGATCAGAGTATCACTGTATCAGAGTATCACGGTACAAAAAGTATCACTGTATCAATAATATCACTGTATCACAGTATCACTGTGTCACAGTGCTACTTTATCACTGTATAACTGTATCACAGTATCACTGTATCACAGTATCATTGTATCGCAGTATGAACAGTTTCACTGTTTCAATGTATCATTATCACAGTATCAGTGTGTCACAGTATTACTGAATCAGAGTATCACTATCACTGTATTAATGTAACACTGTGTCACAGTACCACTATATCACTGTGTCACAGTGGATCAGAGTCACACTATCACTGTATCATAGTATCAACAGTATCACAGTATCAACAGTATGATTTCATGACTGTATCACTCTATCACAGTATCTCTGTATCACAGTATCACAATATCACTGAATCATTGTATCACAGTATCACTGTATCTCAGTGTCATTTTATTAATGTATCACAGTATCACAATATCATTTTATCAGAGTATCACAATATCCCTGAGCTATTGAATCACAGTATCACTGTATCACAGTATCTCAGTATCACACTATCACTCTATCACAGTATCAAAGTATCACTTTCTCAGAGTATCAAAGTGTCACTGAATCACAGTATCACAATATCACTGTATCGCAGTGTCACTGTATTATTGTGTAACAGTATCACAGTGTCAGTGTGTCACTGTATCACTGTATCACAGTAGCAGTGTATCAGAGTGTCACAGTGTCACAGTATCACTGTATCACATTATCACTGTATCACAGTATCACTGTATGACAGCATCACAGTATCACTGTGTGACAGTTTCACAGTATCACACTATCATTGTATCGCTGTATCACAGTATCACTGTTTGACTGTATCTCTGTATGACAGTATGCCAGCATCACTGAATCATATTATCAGCAGTATCACTGTTTCAGTGCATCACTATCAGAGCATCACTGTATCACAGTATCACAGAATCACTGTTTCACAGTAAATCTGAATCACTGTATCACATTATCACTGTATCTCATTATCACTGTATCACTTTATTACAATATATCGGTATTACAGTATCACTGAGTCACAGTATCAAAAGTATTACTGCATCAGCAGTATGACTGAATCACTGTATCAGAGTATCTTTGTATCACATTATCACTGTATCACAGTATGACAGTGTTACTGTATCACAGTATCACAGTGTCACTGTGTCACAGTATCAATGTATCAGAGTATCACTGAATCACAGTACCACAGTATCACTGAATCACAGTATCACAATATTACTGTATCAGAACATCAAAGTGTCACAGTATCACTGTTTCACTGCATCAATAGTATCACTGTATCTTAGTGTCACAGTATCACTGTATCACAGTATCACTGTATCACTGAACAACTGCATCAGTGTATCACAGTATCACTGTAGCACAGTATCATAGTATCACAGTATGACAGTATCACAGAATCTCAGTATATCAGTTTCACTGTACCACAGTATCACTGTATCCCATAATGACTGTATAAATGTCCCACAGTATCACTGTATCACAGTGTCACAGGATCACTGTACCACACTATTACAGTATCAATGAGTCACTGTATCACTGCATCACAGTATAACAGTATTAGAGTATCACTGTATCACAGTATCACAGTATCACTTTATCACAGTATAACTTTATCACTGTATCACAGGATCAGAGTATCACTGTATGAGAGTATCACAGTATCACAGTATTACTGTATCACAGTATCACTATTTTACAGTTTCACTGTAACTCAGAATCACAGTACCAACAGTTTTAATGTATCATCAATATCATTGTATCACAGTATCACTGTATCACAGTGACACTGTATCACAGTATCACTCTATCTCTGTATAACTGTATCACAGCATCACTGATTCGCAGTATGAACAGTTTCACTGTTTCAGTGTATCATTATCAACGTATCACTGTATCACAGTATCACAGTATCTCAGTGTCACTGTATCACAGTATCATTGTATCATAGAATGACAGTATCACTGTATCACAGTATCACAGTTTCACAGTATCACTGTATCACAGTGTAACAGTATCACAGTATAACTGTATCAAACTTTTACGTATCACGGTCACGTATATCATCCGTACAACCGTAAAAACTGTTTCACGGCATCACAGTATCACGACCCCAGTGCACAAGTACCTGTATCCCAGTGCTGTACGTGTACCGCTGTATCACTGTTCACTGATCCCTTACACAGTATCACATATAAACATATCGATCAGAGATCTGTTCACAGTACCCGTATCACAGAATCACTGCTTCACAGACATTGTTCATTTGATTAGAGTATTACTGTATCCTGTATCACGTTCACAGTATCATTGTATCACAGTTCACTGTATCACAAATCACGGTTCACTGACCACGTATCACTCTACCGTTCACGTTCATTGCCCACAGAATCACGTATCTCTGATCACAGTTTTACTGTATCACAGATCACAATATCCTCTATCAAAAAAACACTGCGTCCCCTATCACAGAATCATGCGTACGTAACACAGTATCACGTATACAGTATCACAGTATCACTGTAAAAGTATCACTGTACACGATTAATTTTATCCTTTTAAAAAGGGTTTCCTGTTTTTCAAGTATCACTGTATCAAAGTACACTGCTCTTGTATCACGTATCATTGTATAACTAAACACGTACCACAGTATCACGTACCACAGTATCACTGACCACTGTATCCATATCAGGGTGTACTGTACATCATCACTGTTCACAGTATCAGGGTATCACTGTATCACAGCTCAACGGGCACAGTTAAACAGAATTACTGTATCAACATATACGTATAAACAGGTACTGTATCAAACTGTACACTACATCAACTGATAAATTTTTTTTAACGACATTTGAAAAAACGTATAAAAGTACACTGTTCATTTTACAACAGTTGTCTGTGTCAAGTATAAACGTACACTGTAAAAGGGGTACACTTGTCAACTTGTACGTATCAACGTATCAACTGTATCAGTATCATTTATTCCGAACAACAGTATCACTGTATAAACAGTATCACTACATCATGAAAAACAGCTCAGGTATAAAACATTCCCGCCCCAGTATCAAGAGTATAACTGTTAAAGATAAAGAGATCACTGGGGTCAACGTATCACTGTATAAAGTATCCGTCCCCCAGTGTACAGTACACTGCCCCCCAGTGTCCGTATCCTGTCACAGTATCACGTATACTGATCACAGTATTACAGTATCACAGTATCCGTATCCGATCATTGTTCCCGCTCACATTTAAAATGAACCACAGTGCATTGTTCAACAGTAAACAGTTGACGTTTAAATCACTGTTTCACAGCCCCCAGAGACAGTATAAAAATTCACATTTCACATCATCGCAGTATCCAGTTTCACATACATGCATCACAGTACACAGTAACCTGTATCACAGGCACTGTAAAAAAGAATGACAGTATCACGAACACAGTACACAGTTTACATATCACTGATCACATGTCACATGTCCGGTACATATTCCCGTTAAATGCTCATTGTTCACAGTAAACAGTGTCAATTATCACGTAACACAGTATCACAGTACATTTTTTTCACGTATCACGCATCACAGTATAACAGTATTCTGTATACTTATAACATATCCGTATCACAGTGTCACTGTATCCTTAAAACGTATCAGAGTATATTGTATCGCAGTATAAACAGATTCACTTTTTCAATTATCTTATCACAGTACGGTGCATCACAAAATTTACTGTATCACAGATCACTATCACGTATGGATATACTGTTCACATTTCACTGTGTCATTTATCACAGTCCTTTATATCACGGGTCACGTTATCGGAGCACCC
>NC_069489.1:2685296-2747796 GCF_026875155.1 Cherax quadricarinatus | reverse complement strand
GTCATGTTATTTTGTGGTTCTGTTTGTCAGTGTTATTGTTTCTGTACAGTGTATTGTTCTGTTTGTGTCAGTGTTTTGTTTCTGTGTGCATGTTATTGTTCTGTGCGTCCAGGTTATTGTTCTTGTGTCAGTGTTATTGTTTTCTGTGTTCAGTGTTATTGTTCTGTGTGTCAGTGTTATTGTTCTGTGTGTCAGTGTTATTGTTCTGTGTGTCAGTGTTATTGTTCTGTGTGTCAGTGTTATTGTTCTGTGTGTCAGTGTTTTGTTTCTGTGTGTCATTTATTGTTCAGTGTGCAGTGTTATTGTTCTGTGGGTCAGTGTTATTGTTCTGATGGTGTCAGGTTATTGATGCTGTGTGTCCAGTGTTATTGTTCTGTGTGTCAGTGTTATATGTTCTGTAGTCAGTGTTAGTGTTCAGTGTGTCATGTTATTGTTACTGTTGTGTCAAGTGTTATTTTCGCGTGTCATGTTATTGTTCTGTGTGTCATGTGTATTGTTCTGTGTGTCAGTGGTTATTGTGCTGTGGTCAGTGTTATTTGTTTCTGTGTGTCAGTGTTATTGTTTCTGTGTGTCAGTGTTATTGTTCTGTGTGTCAGTGTTATGGTTCTGTGTGTCAGTTTATTGTTCTGTGTGTCAGTGTTATGTTCTGTGTGTCATGTTATTGTTCTGTGCGTCATGTTATTGTTCTGTGTGTCAGTGTTATTGTTCTGTGTGTCAGTGTTATTGTTCTGTGTGTCAGTGTTATTGTTCTGTGTGTCAGTGTTATTGTTCTGTGTGTCAGTGTTATTGTTCTGTGTGTCAGTGTTATTGTTCTGTGTGTCAGTGTTATTGTTCTGTGTGCAGTGTTATTGTTCTGTGGTCAGTGTTATGTTCTGGTGTGTCAGTGTTATTGTTCGTGTGTCAGTGTTTATTGTTCTGTGAGTCAGTGTATTGTTCTGTGTGTCAGGTGTCTTATTGTTCTGTGTGTCAGTGTTATTGATCGTGTGTCAGTGTTATTGTTCTGTGTGCAGTGTTATTGTTCTGTGTGTCCGGGTATTGTTCTGTGTTCATGTTAAATTTGTTCTGTGTGTCAGTGTTATTGTTCTGTGTGTCAGTGTTATTGTTCTGTGTGTCAGTGTTATTGTTCTGTGTGTCAGTGTTATTGTTCTGTGTGTCAGTGTTATTGTTCTGTGTGTCGTGTATGTTCTGTGTGGTCAGTGTTATTGTTCAGTGTGACAGTGTTATTGTTCTGTGCGTCAGTGTTATTGTTTCTGTGTGTCGTGTTATGTTCTGTGTGTCAGTGTTATTGTTCCTGTGTGTCAGTGTTATTGTTTCTGTGCGTCAGTGTAAAGTTCTGTGTGTCCAGTGTTATTGTTCTGTGTGTCAGTGTTATTGTTTCTGTGCGTCTGTGTTTTGTTCTGTGTGTCAGTGTTATTGTTCCTGTGCGTCAGTGTTTTGTTCCTGTGTGTCCTGTTTATGTTCTGTGTGTCAGTGTTATTTGTTCTTGTGTGTCAGTGTTTATTGTTCTGTGTGTCAGTGTTATTGTTCTGTGTGATCAGTGTCTTGTTCTGTGTGTCAGTGTTTTTATGTCTGTGTGTCAGTGGTAAATTGTTCTGTGTGTCCAGTGTCTTTTATTGTTCTGTGTGTCAGTGTTTTGTTGTTCGTGTGTCAGTGTTATTGTTCTGTGTGTCTGTGTTATTGTCTGTTGTCATGTTATTGTTTCTGTGTGTCAGTGTTAATTGTTCTGTGTGTCAGTGTTATTGTTCTGTGTGTCAGTGTTATTGTTCTGTTGTCATTGTTATTGTTCTGCTGTGTCAGTGTTATTGTTCTGTGTGTCAGTGTTTAGTGTTCTTGTGTTCCAGTGTTATTGTTCTGTGTGTCAGTGTTATTGTTCTTGTGTCAGTGTTAATTGTTCTGTGTGTCAGTGTTATATTGTTCTGTTGTCAGTGTTATTGTTCTGTGTGTCGTGTTATTGTTCTGGTGTGTCAGTGTTATTGTTCTGTGTGTCAGTGTATTGTTTCGTGTGTCCAGTGTTATTGTTCTGTGTGTCAGTGTTATTGTTCTGAGGTGTCAGGGTTATTGTTCTGTGTGTCAGGTTTATTGTTTCTGTGGTGTCAGTGTTTATTGTTCTGTGTTCAGTGTTATTGTTCTGTGTTCAGTGTTATTGTTCTGTGATGTCAGTGTTATTGTTCTGTGTGGGGTGCAGTGGGGGGGGGGGGGGGGGGGGGGGGGGGGGGGGGGGGGGGGTGTTATTGTTCCTGTGTGTCAGTGTTATGGATCTGTGTGTCAGTGTTATTGTTCTGTGTGTCAGTGTTATTGTTCTGTGTGTCAGTGTTATTGTTCTGTGTGTCAGTGTTATTGTTCTGTGTGTCAGTGTTATTGTTCTGTGTGTCAGTGTTATTGTTCTGTGTGTCAGTGTTATTGTTCTGTGTGTCAGTGTTATTGTTCTGTGTGTCAGTGTTATTGTTCTGTGTGTCAGTGTTATTGTTCTGTGTGTCAGTGTTATTGTTCTGTGTGTCTGTGTTAATGTTCTGTGTGTCAGTGTTATTGTGTCTGGTGTCAGTGTTATTGTTCTTGTGTCAGTGTTATTGTTCTGTTGGGGTCAGTGTTTATTGTTTCTGTTTGTCAGTGTTATGTCTGTGTGTCATGTGTATTTGTTCTGTGTGTCAGTGTTATTGTTCTGTGTGTCAGTGTTTATTGTTCCTGTGTGTCAAGTGTTTATTGTTCTTGTGTCAGTGTTATTGTTCTGTGTGTCAGTGTATTGTTCTGTGTGGTCAGGGTTATTGTTCTGTTGTCAGTGTTATGTTCTGTGTGTCAGTGTTATGTCTGATTTCTCTCCTTCCAAAATTTTCATAATTTTTATTCACTTTCAGAGAGTATATAGTCCGTCTTTTATTTTGTTTGTTGAAAGTATTTATGTTGTATCGTCTTGTTGACATTTCTCTGCAAAAATTTATATCCGTTAATTATATTAATAATAATAATAATAATAATAATAATAATAATAATAATAATAATAATAATAATAATAATAATAATAAAAATAATTATATGAAAATAGTAATAAGAATAACAATAATAGCATAATAATAATAATAATAAATTTGCCAACTATTTAATATGTGATTGGTTGTGGTACAGGTGTAACAGTTCTTCACATAGCAGCTGTGAAGGGTCATGATGATTGTGTTAAGATGCTGCTTGATGCTGGTGCTGACGTCAACTGTCAAGGAATGATGATGGCAGGACATCACTACACTCTCTGCTGCTTCTGGTCATGAAATGTATTGGGTTAAGATGCTGCTTGATGCTGGTGCTGACGTCAACTGTCAGGATGATGATGGCTGGACACCACTATACCATGCTGCTGAAAACGGAGATAAAAATGTTGTCAAGTTGATTTTAAATGATTCACGTTGTGATCCCAATATAAAAAACAACCCACAAAACATCTCTCACTATCCACTGAGCACTGGAGGTATTGTAGCAGATATTGTTTTTCTTAATTGTCTGTTAAGTTTATTATTGTTTTTATTAACACACTGACCGTTTCCTACAAAGGCAGGGTGGACCCAAAAAAGAAAAACTTTCATCATAATTCACTCCATCACTGTCTTTCCAGAGTCATACATACACTACAGTTATATAACTGCAACATTAACACCCCTCCTACACAGTGCCGGAATTGTACTTCCTATCTCCAGGATTCAAGTCCTGCCAGCCGGTTTCCCTGAATCCCTTCATTAAATGTTACCTTGCTTACACTCCAACAGCACGACAAGTCCATAAACCCATTTGTCTCCTTTTGCTCCTCTCTAACACGCTCACGCACGCTTGCTGGAAGTCCATGTCCCTCTCACACAAAACCTTATTTACCCCCTCCCTCCAACCTTTCCTAGGCCGACCCCTACCCCACCTTCCCTTCACTAGAGATCTATACACTTTCGAAGTCATTCTACTTCGTTCCATTATCTCTTCATGTTCAAACCATCTCAATAACCCATCCTCAGCCCTCTAGATAATAGTTTGGCAATCCCACACCTCCTACTAATCTCCAAACTATGGATTCTCTGCATGATATTCACACCACACATTGCCCTCAGACATGACATCTCCCTGCCTCCAGCCTTCTCCTTGTTGCAACAGAACACAGTGTAGTAGATAACAGAACACAGTGTAGTAGATAACAGAACAACATGTAGTAGAATAACAGAACACAGTGGAGTAAGTAACAGAACCACAGTGTAGTAATAACAAGAACACAGTGTATGTAATAACAAAACACAGTGTAATAGATAACAGAACACAGTGTAGTAATACAGAACACAGTGTAGTAGATAACAGAACACAGTGTAGTAGATAACAGAACACAGGGAAGTAGATAACAGAACACAGTTAGTAGATAACAGAACACAGGTAGTAGATACCAGAACACAGTGTAGTAGAATCACAGACCACAGGTAGTACATAACAAACACAGTGAATTAGATAACAGAACACAGTGTAGTAGATAACAGAACACAGTGTAGTAGATAACAGAACACAGTGTAGTAGATAAAAGAACACAGTGTAGTAGATAACAGAACACAGTGTAGTAGAAACAGAACACAGTGCTAGTAATACAGAACACAGTGTAGTAGATAACAGAACACAGTGTAGTACATAACAGAACACAGTGTAGTAGATAACAGAACACAATGTAGTAGATAACAGAACACAGTGTAGTTGATAACAGAACACAGTTAGTAGCTACAGTACACAGTGTAGTATATAACAGAACACAGTGTCAGTAGGATAACAGAACACAGTGGTATAGTTAAGAAACACAGTGTAGTAGAAAACAGAACACAGTGTAGTAGATAACAGAACACAGTGTAGTAGAAAACAGAACACAGTGTAGTAGATAACAGAACACAGTGTAGTAGATAACAGAACACAGTGTAGTAGATAACAGAACACAGTGTAGTAGATAACAAACACATGTAGTAGATAACAAACACAGTGTAGTAGATAACAGAACAACAGTGTAGTAATAAACAGAACACAGTGTAGTAGATAACAGAACACCGTGTAGTAGATAACAGAACCAGTGTAGTAATAACAGGACACAGGGTAGTACATAACAAACACAGTGTAGGAGATAACAGAACCAGTGTAGTTGATAACAGAACACAGTGGATAGATAACAGAACACAGTGTAGTAGATAACAGAACACAGTGTAGTTGATAACAAACACAGTGTATAGATAACAGAAACAGTGTAGTAATAACAGAACACAGCGTAGCAAGATAAAAACACAGTGTAGTAGAAGACAGAACAAGTGTTGTAGATAACAAACACAGTGTAGCTTAGATAACAGAAAACAGTGTTAGTAGATAACAGAACCCAGTGTATACATAACAGAACACAGTGTAGTAGATTAACAGAACACATGTAGTAGATAACCATAAGAACACAGGTATAGATAACAGAACACAGCGTATAGATAACAGAAACACAGTGTAGTAGATAACAGAACACAGTGTAGAAGATAACAGAACACAGTGTAGTAGATAACAGAAAACAGTGTAGTAGATAACAGAACACAGTGTAGTAGATAACAGAACACAGTGTAGTAGATAACAGAAAACAGTGTAGTAGATAACAGAACACAGTGTAGTAGATAACAGAACACAGTGTAGTAGATAACAGAACACAGTGTAGTAGATAACAGAACACAGTGTAGTAGATAACAGAACACAGTGTAGTAGATAACAGAACACAGTGTAGTAGATAACAGAACACAGTGTAGTAGATAACAGAACACAGTGTAGTAGATAACAGAACACAATGTAGTAGATAACAGAACACAGTGTAGTAGATAACAGAACACAGCGTAGTAGATAACAGAACACAGTGTAGTAGATGACAACACACAGTGTAAAGTAGATTAACAGAACACAGTGTAGTAGAAACAGAAAACATGTATAGATAACAGAATCACATGTAGTAGATTAACAAACAAAGTGTAGTAGATAACAGAACACAGTGTAGTAGAAAACAGAACACAGTGTAGTAGATAACAGAACACAGTGTAGTAGATAACAGAACACAGTGTAGTAGATAACAAATCACAGTGTCGTAGTTAACAAACACATGTAGTAGATAACAAACACAGTGTAGTAATAACAGAACACAGTGTAGTAGATAACGGAGCACAGTGTAGTAGATAACAGAACACAGTGTAGTAGATAACAGAACACAGTGATTGGAGACACCAACGTTCAGCATGGTGATTGGGAGATATACATCAACAGTGGTGATTTGGAGATATAAACGTCAACAGTGGTGATTGAGATATAACGTTTCAACAGTGGTGATTGGAGATATAACGTTTCAACAGTGGTGATAATATAACGTACAACGTGTGAGTAAGATTATAACTCAACAGTGGTGAGTAGATATAAACTTTCAAACAGTGGTGATTGAGATTTAACGTTCAACAGTTGTGAGTGACAATAAAAAAAATAACGTCAACATGTGGAGTAGATATAACGTCAACAGTGGTGATCAAGATTAAAAACATACAACAGTGGTGAGTAGATATAACGTTCACAGTGGTGATTGGTAGATATAACGTATCAACAGTGGTGATTGGAGTTATAAGTTCAACAGTTGTGATTGGAGATATAACGTTTCAACAGTGTGATTGGAGATATAACGTTCAACCAGTGGTTGTGAGTAGATATAAACGTTCAACAGTGTATTGGAGGCTATAAGTGCAACAGTGGTGATTGGAGATATAACGTTCTACAGTGTTGGATTGGAGATAGAACTTACAAAACAGGGTGATCAAGATATAACGTTCAACAGTGTGAGTAGAAATATTACGTTCAACAGTGAGTGATTGAAATAACGTTCAACAGTGGTGATTGAGATAAAAACGTTCCAACCGTGGTGAATTGGAGATAAAACGTTCAACAGTGGTGATTGGAGATATACGTTCAACAGTTTGTGAGTGACATATAACTTCAACAGTGGGTGAGTAGATAATAACGGATCAACAGTGTGATCAAGATATAACGTTCAACCAGTGGTGAGTAGATATAACGTTCAACAGTGGTGATCAGAGATATAACGTTCAACATGTGAGTAGATATAACGCTCAAACAGATGTGATCAGAGATATAACGTTCAACAGTGGTGAGTAAGATATAACGTTCAACAGTGTGAGTGGAGATATAACGTTCAACGATGGTGAGTGGTGATATAACGTTCAAAACAGTGTGAGTGGAGAAATAACGTTCAAACAGTGTTGAGTGGAGATATAAAGTTTCAACATTGGTGTGTGGTGTATAACGTTCAACAGTGGTGAGTGAGATATAACGTTCAACAGTGGTGAGTGGAGATTTAATCGTATCAACATGAGGCTGGGATAGAACGTTCCACAGTGGTGAGTGAAAATATAACGCTCAGCATGGTGAGTGGAAATAGAACGGTTCCACAGTGGTGAGTGGGAAATATAACGCTCAGCGAGGTGGGGAGTGGAGATATAACGTTCAACAGTTGTTAGTGGAGATATATCGTTCCAACATGTGAATGGTGATAGAACGTTCAACAGTGGGAGTGGAGATATTAACATTCAACAGTGGGAATGGAAATATAACGTTCATCAGTGTGAGGGGAAATAAACGTTCAACAGTGGTGATGAAATATAACATTCCAACAGCGTGAGGGGAAATATAATGTTCAACAGTGGTGAGTGGAAATATAACGTTCAACAGTGGTGAGTGGAAATATAACGTTCAACAGTGGTGAGTGAAATATAACGTCAACAGTGGTGAGTGGAATAATAACGTTTACAACCTGGTGAGTGGAAATATAAACGTTCATCAGTGGTGAGTGGAAATAATAACGTTTCAATCAGTGGTGGTGTGAAATAAACGTTTCAACAGTGGTGAAGAAATATACGTCAACATGTGGTGGAAATATAACGTTTCAACAGTGTGAGTGAAATATAACGTCAACATTGTGAGGGAAATATAACTTCAACATGGTGATGGAAATAAACGTTTCAACCAGTGGTGAGTGGAAATATAACGTCAACAGTGGTGAGTGAAATATAACGTCAACAGTGGTTGGGGGGGGGATGGAAATTTAACGTCAACAGTGGTGAGTGGAAATATAAAACGTTCAACAAGTGGAAATAAACGTTCAACAGTGGTGAGTGGAAATAAAACGTTCATAACAGTGGGTGAGTGGAAATATAACGTGCAACAGTGGAAATATAACGTTCAACAGTGGTGAGTGGAAATATAACGTTCAACAGTGGAAATATAACGTTCAACAGTGGAAATATAACGTTCAACAGTGGTGAGTGGAAATATAACGTTCAACAGTGGAAATATAACGTTCAACAGTGGTGAGTGGAAATATAACGTTCAACAGTGGAAATATAACGTTCAACAGTGGAAATATAACGTTCAACAGTGGAAATATAACGTTCAACAGTGGTGAGTGGAAATATAACGTTCAACAGTGGTGAGTGGAAATATAACGTTCAACAGTGGAAATATAACGTTCAACAGTGGAAATATAACGTTCAACAGTGGAAATATAACGTTCAACAGTGGAAATATAACGTTCAACAGTGGAAATATAACGTTCAACAGTGGAAATATAACGTTCAACAGTGGGAAAATATAACGTGTTTCAACAGGAAATATAACGTTCAACAGTGGAAATATAACGTTCAACAGTGGTGAGTGGAAATATAACGTTCAACAGTGGTGAGTGGAAATATAACGTTCAACAGTGGTGAGTGGAAATACAACGTTCAACAGTGGTGAGTTAAAATATAACATAAAAACAGTGGAAATATAACGTTCAACAGTGGAAATATAACGTTCAACAGTGGAAATATAACGTTCAACAGTGGAAATATAACGTTCAACAGTGGAAATATAACGTTCAACAGTGGAAATATAACGTTCAACAGTGGAAATATAACGTTCAACAGTGGTGAGTGGAAATATAGCGTTCACGTGTGAGTGGAGAAAATACACGTTCACATGTAGATTGGAAATCTAACGTTCAACAGTGGTGGAGTGAAATACAACGTTCAACATGGTGAGTTAAATATAACATAAAACATGTGGAAATATAACGTTCAACAGTGGAAATATAACGTTCAACAGTGGTGAGTGGAAATATAACGTTCAACAGTGGTGAGTGGAAATATAACGTTCAACAGTGGTGAGTGGAAATATAACGTTCAACAGTGGTGAGTGGAAATATAGCGTTCAACAGTGGTGAGTGGAAATATAACGTTCAACAGTGGTGAGTGGAAATACAACGTTCAACAGTGGTGAGTTAAAATATAACATTCAACAGTGGAAATATAACGTTCAACAGTGGAAATATAACGTTCAACAGTGGAAATATAACGTTCAACAGTGGAAATATAACGTTCAACAGTGGAAATATAACGTTCAACAGTGGAATATAACGTCACATGGAAATAGATCGTTCAACAGTGGAAATAATAACTTCAACAGTGGAAAATATAACGTTTTCAAACATGGAAATATAACGTTCAACAGTGGAAATATAACGTTCAACAGTGGAAATATAACGTTCAACAGTGGAAATATAACGTTCAACAGTGGAAATATAACGTTCAAAACAGGAAATATAACGGTTCCAACAGTGGAAATATAACATTCAACAGTGGAAATATAACGTTCAACAGTGGAAGTTTACAAGTACTATTCATATGGAAAAATAAAATTTAAAGAGAAACATGGTAGGTAAAAATCAGTAAGATCGTCAAACATAATTAATGGAACTTGTGAAATATCTGGATATAATTAAAGTCATTTTAGAGAAATAATGAAACAAGTATCATAAAAGTCAGGAAAATATCCAGGTTAATAATGAAAATTTTCAAATAAAGGAAAACAGTGTGAGTGATGATAGTTATCAAGTGAGTGTTGTTGTCTTGTTCTCTGGTTAAAAGTATTGTTGAGTGTTGACAGTTGTTATCAGGTCAGCAGTGATATCTGTGCTGCAACACATTATTAACTGCAACATTACACTCAACACAGTTGTTATCAGGTCAGCAGTGATATCTGTGCTGCAACACATTATTAACTGCAACATTACACTCAACACAGTTGTTATCAGGTCAGCAGTGATATCTGTGCTGCAACACATTATTAACTGCAACATTACACTCAAACACAGGTTTATCCAGGTCATCAGTGATATATGTGCTGCAAACACATTATTACCTGCAACATTAACAACTCACAACAGTTGTTTATCAGTCAGCAGTGATATCTGTGGCTGCAAACACATTACTAACTGGCAACAATACACTCAACACAGTGTATCAGTCAGCAGGTTATCTGTGCTGCAACACATTATTAACTGCAACATTACACTCAACACAGTTGTTATCAGGTCAGCAGTGATATCTGTGCTGCAACACATTATAACTGCAAACATTACACCTCAACCACAGTTGTTATCAGTCACATGATCTCTGGCTGCAAACACATTATTAACTGCAACATTACACTCAACACAGTTATCAGGTCAGCAGTGATATCTGTGCTGCAACACATTATTAACTGCAACATTACACTCAACACAGTTATCAGGTCACAGTGAATCTGTGCTGCAACCATTATACTGGCAACATTACACTCAACCACAGTTGTTATCAGGTCAGCAGTGATATCTGTGCGCAACACTTATTACAGCAACTTACACTCACACAGTGTATATCAGGGCAGCAGTTAATCTGTGCTGCACACTTATAACTGCAACAATACACTCAACACATTTGTATCAGGTCCAGTGATAGCTTGCTGCTAACACATTATTTAACTGCAACATTACAACTCAACACAGTTGGTTTATCTAGGTTAGCAGTGATTCGTGCTCAACACATTATTAACTGCAACATTACACTCAACACAGTTATCAGGTCAGCAGTGATATCTGTGCTGCAACACATTATTAACTGCAACATTACACTCAACACAGTTGTTATCAGGTCAGCAGTGATATCTGTGCTGCAACACATTATTAACTGCAACATTACACTCAACACAGTTGTTATCAGGTCAGCAGTGATATCTGTGCTGCAACACATTATTAACTGCAACATTACACTCAACACAGTTGTTATCAGGTCAGCAGTGATATCTGTGCTGCAACACATTATTAACTGCAACATTACACTCAACACAGTTGTTATCAGGTCAGCAGTGATATCTGTGCTGCAACACATTATTAACTGCAACATTACACTCAACACAGTTGTTATCAGGTCAGCAGTGATATCTGTGCTGCAACACATTATTAACTGCAACATTACACTCAACACAGTTGTTATCAGGTCAGCAGTGATATCTGTGCTGCAACACATTATTAACTGCAACATTACACTCAACACAGTGTTATCCAGTCCAGTGATATCTGTCTGCACACATTTATTTACTGCAACATTACACTCACACAGTGTTATCAGGTCAGCAGTGATACCTGTGCTGCAAAACACATTATAACTGCAACAGTTACACTCAAAGCACAGTTAATCAGTCAGCAGTGATATCTGTGCTGCAACACATTATTAACTGCAACATTACACTCAACACAGTTGTTATCAGGTCAGCAGTGATATCTGTGCTGCAACACATTATTAACTGCAACATTACACTCAACACAGTTGTTATCAGGTCAGCAGTGATATCTTGTGGCTGCAACACTTATTAAACTGCAAGTTACCTCAACACAGTTGTTATCAGGTCAGCAGTGATATCTGTGCTGCAACACATTATTAACTGCAACATTACACTCAACAAACATCTTAAATAACTGCCAACGAATTAAAGTCCATAACGTAACTCACTGGAGCGGAGGAGAGACAGACATATGTAATAATGTACAGAGAAGGTTCCTTATGTATGGTCCAAAATCTGCACACTCTTGTAGAAACATATTGGAGAGAGATATATAGAAGAATGTGTTAACCAGCGATAAACAGTGATGCTGTTGATACAATAACACAACTGTATTAACTGTAACACTGTATCAACTGTACCACTGTATCAACTGTATCACTGTATCAATTGTATCGCCGTATCTCTGTATCATTGTATCAACTGTATCACTGTAACTACTGTTTCACTCTGTCAACTGTATCGCTATGTCTCTGTATCACTGTATCAACTGTATCACTGTAACTACTGTTTCACTCTGTCAACTGTATCGCTATGTCTCTGTATCACTGTATCAACTGTATCACGTAACTAACTACTGTTTCATACAGACAATTGTATCTCAATGTCTCTGTACACTGTATCAACTGTATTACTGTAATACTGTTCACTCTGTCAACTGTATCGCTATGTCTCTGTATCACTGTATCAACTGTATCAGTGTATCAACTATTTCACTGTATCAGCTGTATCACTGTATCAACTGTATCACTATATCAACTGTATCACTGTCTCAACTGTATCACTATATCAAATGTATCACTGTATCAACTGTATCACTGTATCAACTGTATCACTGTAACTACTGTTTCACTCTGTCAACTGTATCACTGTATCAACTGTATCACAGAATCAACAGTATTATTGTATCAACAGTATCACTATATCAACTGTATCACTGTATCAACTGTATCACTATATCAAATGTATCACTGTATCAACTGTATAACTGTATCAACTGTATAACTGTATCAACTGCATAACTGTATCAACTGTATCACTGTATCAACTATTTCACTTTGCCAACTGTTGCACTGTATCAACTGTATCACTTTATCAACTGTACCACTGTATCATCTGTATCACGGTATCATTGCATCAACAGTATCACTGTATGACCTGTTTCACTGTATCAACTGTATCACTTTATCAACTGTATCACTGTATCAACTGTATCAACTGAATCACTGTACCAGCTGTATCACTGTATCAACAGTATCACTGTGTCAACTGTATCACTGTATCAACTGTATCACAGAATCAACAGTATCATTGTTTCAACAGTATCACTATATCACTGTAACAACAGCATCAGTGCATCAACAGTATCACTGTATCACTTTATCACAGTAAGACTGTATCACAGTATCAAGATAACACTGTATAACATATCACATCTGTATCAGAGCAATCAATGAATCACAAATAAGAGTGTATCACTGTTTCACATATCACTGTGTCACTGTATCCAGTATCAGTGGATCAATGTATCAAGAGTAAATCACTGTTTCACTGTATCACTATATCACAGTATCTTTGTGTAACAGTATCACTGTATTACAGTGTCAACAGTATCACTGTATCACAGTGTCACTGTCTCACTGTATCACTGTATCACAGTATCACTGTATCACAGGATCAACAGTATCAATCAACAGTATCACTGTATCAATGTATCACTGTATCACAGTATCCCTGTATCACTGTAAGCAAACAGTTATCACTGTGATACAGTGATACTGTGATACAGTCATACACTGTATCACAGTATCACAGTCATACTGTTGATATCGCAATACTGTGATACACTGTACCACTGTATCACGATATCAACAGTATGGCTGTATCAACAGTATCACTTTTTCAATGTATCAGTGTATCGCAGGGTCACTGTATCACTGTATCGCTGTATCACAGTATCACTGTATCACTGTATCACAGTATCACAGTATCACTGTATCACAGTACTACTGCATCACAATATCGCTGTGTCACTGTACCACAGTATCAACAGGATCACTGTTTCACTGTATCACAGTATCAACAGTATTACTGTATCAACAGAATAACTGTTTCACTGTATTAATGTATCACAGTATCAACAATATCACTGCATCAAGAGAATCACTGTATCAACAATATCATTCAGAGTGTCACAGTATCACAGTTTCACAGTATTAGTATCACTGTGTCAATGTATCACTATCACAGTATCACTGTATCTCTGTAAATCTCAATCACTGTATTACGGTATCACTGTATCTCATTATCACTGTAACACTGTATCATTGCATTACAGTGTCACTGTATCACAGTATCACTTTTTCACAGTATATCGAAATTACAGTATCACTGTGTCATAGTATCAAAAGTATCACTGTATCAGCAGTATGGCTGTATGACTGTATCACTGTATCACAGTATCACTGTATCTCAGTATCACATTATCAATGTTTCACAGCATCAAAGTTTCACTGTATCACATTATCACAGTGTCACTGTATCACAGTGTCACCGTATCACAGTATCTCAGCATCACTGTATCACAGTGTCACTGTTTCACAGTATCACTGTGTCATTGTATCACAGTATCAAGAGGATCACTGTATCAATAGAATCACTGTTTCACTGAATCACTATATCACAGTATATTTGTGTCACATTATCACTGTATCACTCTATCACTCTATCACAGTATCACTGTATCACAGGATCAACAGTATCACTGTATCAAGAGAATCATTCTTTCAATGTGTCACTGTATCACTATATCACAGTATCCATGTATCACTGTATCACAGTAACACTGTGTCACTGTATCACTATATCACGGTATCACTTTATGAAAGTATCACAGTATCACTGTATCAGAGTATCACTGTATCACTGTATCACAGTATCAACAGTATCACTGTATCAACAGAATCACTGTTTTACTGTATCACAGTATCTTTATATCAGAGTTTCACGGTATCCCAGTATCACTGAATTAGTATTACTGTGTCACAGCATGACTGTATCACTGTGTAACAGTATCACAGCATCACTGTATCACAGTATCAACAGTATCTCTGTATCAACAGTATCACTGTTTCAATGCATCACTATCAGAGTATCACTGTATCACAGTACCACTGTTTCACAGTAAATCTGAATCTCTGTATCACATTATCACTGTATCACTGTATCACTGTATCACTTTATTACAATATATCGGTATTACAGTATCACTGTGTCATAGTATCATAGGTATCACTGTACCAACAGTATGACTGTATCACAGTATCACTGTATCAGAGTATCTTTGTATCATATTATCACTGTATCACAGCATCAGTGTCACTGTATCACAGTATCAAAGTATCACTGTATCACAGTATCACAGTATTACTGTATCACAGCATCACAGTATCACAGTATCACTGTTTCACTGTATCAACAGTATCCCTGTATCCCAGCGTCACAGTATCACTGTATCACAGTATCCCAGTATCACAGTACCACTGTATCACAGTATCATAGTATCACTGTATCACAGTATCACAGTATCACAGTATCATAGTATCACTGTATGACAGTCTCACAGAATCTCAGTGTCTCAGTATCTCTATATCACATTATCACTGTTTCCCAGAATGACAGTATCACTGTACCACAGTATCACAGTTTCACAATATCACTGTATCACAGTGTCACAGTATTACAGTATCACTGTACCACACTATTACAGTATCAATGCGTCACTGTATCACTGCATCACAGTATAACAGTATCAGAGTATCACTGTATCACAGAATCACAGAATCACTGTATCGCTGTATCACAGTATCACTCTATCATTGTATCACAGGATCCGAGTATCACTGTATCAGAGTATTACCGTATCACAGTATTACTGTATCACAGTATCACTCTATCACTGTATCACAGGATCCGAGTATCACTGTATCAGAGTATCACCGTATCACAGTATTACTGTATCACAGTATCACTGTTTAAAAGTTTCACTGTAACTCAGTATCACAGTACCAACAGTTTCACTGTATCAACAATATCACTGTATAGCAGTATCACTGTGTCACACTGCCACTTTATCACAGTATCACTGTATCACAGTATCACTCTATGTCTGTATAACTGTATCACAGCATCACTGTATCGCAGTATGAACAGTTTCACTGTTTCAAAGTATCATTATCAACGTATCACTTTATCACAGTATCACAGTATCTCAGTATCACTGTATCACAGTATCACTGTATCATAGAATGACAGTATCACTGTATCACAGTATCACAGTTTCACAGGATCACTGTATCACAGTGAAACAGTATCACAGTATAACTGTATCAAACTTTTACAGCATCACTCTGTCACGGTATCAGTGCATCACAGTACAACCGTATAACTGTTTCACGGCTTCATCAGTATCACTGTATCCCAGTGTCACAGTATCACTGTATCACAGTGTCATAGTATCACTGTACCGCTGTATCACTGTATCACAGTATCATTGTATAACAGTATCTCTGTATCAGAGTATCACTGTATCACAGTATCACTGTATCAGAGAATCACTGCTTCACAGTATCACCGTATCACTGTACAAGAGTATTACTGTATCACTGTATCACAGTATCACAGTATCATTGTATCACAGTATCACTGTATCACAGTATCACAGTATCACTGCACCACTGTATCACTCTATCACAGTATCACAGTATCATTGTATCACAGAATCACAGTATCTCTGTATCACAGTATCACTGTATCACAGTATCACAATATCACTGTATCACAGAATCACTGCGTCACAGTATCACAGAATCACTGCGTCACAGTAACACAGTATCACTGTATCACAGTATCACAGTATCACTGTATCACGATGTCAATGGTATCACTGTATCAAGAGTATCACTGTTTCAATGTATCACTGTATCAAAATATCACTGCATCCCTGTATCACAGGGTCACTGCATAACTATATCACTGTACCACAGAATCACTGTATCATTGTATCACAGTATCACGGTGTCACTGTATCACAGCATCACTGTATCACAGTATCACGGCATCACTGTATCACAGCATCAACTGTATCACAGTTATCAACAGTATCACGATCAAGTATCATTGTATCAACAGTGTCACTGCATCAACTGTATCACTACATCAACTGTATGAACTGTATTAACTGTATCACTTGATAAACTGTATCAAAGTATCACTGTATCACTCCATCAACAGTATGTCATGTATCAATGTATCAAAAGTATCACTGTATCAAGAGTATCACTGGTCAACTGTGTCACTGTATAACTGTATCAACTTTATCACTGTATCACTTACCAGAATCAACAGTATCACTTTATCAACAGTATCACATATCACTGTAAAACAGCATCAGCGTATCAACAGTATCACGTACCACAGAATCAAAGTATAACTGTATCACAGTATCAAGAGTATCACTGATCAGCAGTATCACTGTATCAACAGAATCACTAGTTACCCCAGTGTCACAGTATCACAGCACCCCAGTGTCACAGTAACATGTATCACAGTATCACAGATCATGCACCAATGTATCACTGTATCACAGAATCACTGTATCACAGTATTAGAGTATCACAGTATCACAGTGTCATTGTATCACTGTACACAGTATCAATGACCGCCAGTGTCAATGTATCAACGGTAACACAGTATCTTCACAGCATCACTGCTTCACAGTATCGCAGTATGACAGTATCAAAGTACAACTTATCACATTATCGCAGTATCACAGTTTCACAGTATCACTGCATCACAGTATCACAGTATCACTGTATCACAGTATCACTGTATCACAGTATCACTGTATCACAGAATGACAGTATCACAGTATCACAGTATCACTGTATAATAGTATCAGTTTATCTCAGAATTTCAGCATCGCTGAATCACAGTATCAATGTATCACAGAATGACAGTATCACTGTACTACAGTATAACAGTTTCACAGTTTCACTGTATCACAGTGTCACAGTGTCACAGTATTACCGTATCAATGTGTCACTGTATCAATGCATCACAGTATAACAGTGTCCGATTATCACTGTAACACAGTATCACAGTATCACTGTGTCACTGTATCACTGCATCAGAGTATAACAGTATTTCTGTATCACTGTATCACAGTATCACTGTATCACAGGATCAGAGTATCACTGTATCAGAGTATCCCAGTACAAAAAGTATCACCATATCAACAAAATCACTTTGTCACAGTATCGCTGCATCACAGTATCACTGTATCTCTGTATAACTGTATCACAGTATCACTGTATCACAGTATCACTGTATCACAGTGTCACTGTATCTCTGTATAACAGTATCACAGTTTCATTGTATCTCAGTATGAACAGTTTCACTGTTTCAGTGTATCATTATCACAGTATCAGTGCATCAAAGAATTACTGTATCACAGTATCACTATCACTGTATGAGAGTATCACTGTATCACAGTTTCACTGTGTCACTGTATCACAGTATCGCTGTATCATAGCATCAACAGAATCACAGTATCCACAGTATCATTAGATAACTGTATCACAGTATCACAGTATCACAGTATCACAATATCAATGAATCATTGTATCACAGTTTCACAGTATCATTGTATTACTGTATCACAGTATTGCTGTTTGACTGCATCACAGTATCAAAGTATCACTGTATCACAGGATCAGAGTATCACTGTATCAGAGTATCAAAGTATCACAGTATCACTGTATCACAGTATCACTGTATCACAGTATCAAAGTATAACTGTATCACAGTATCACTGTATCGCAGTATGAACAGTTTCACTGTTTCAGTGTATCATTATCAGCGTATCATTGTATCACAGTATCACAGTATCACTATCACTGTATGAGAGTATCACTGTATCACAGTTTCACTGTGTCACTGTATCACAGTATCGCTGTATCATAGCATCAACAGAATCACAGTATCCACAGTATCATTAGATAACTGTATCACTGTATCACAGTATCATTAGATAACTGTATCACTGTATCACAGTATCACAGTATCACAGTATCACAATATCAATGAATCATTGTATCACAGTTTCACAGTATCATTGTATTACTGTATCACAGTATTGCTGTTTGACTGCATCACAGTATCAAAGTATCACTGTATCACAGGATCAGAGTATCACTGTATCAGAGTATCAAAGTATCACAGTATCACTGTATCACAGTATCACTGTATCACAGTATCAAAGTATAACTGTATCACAGTATCACTGTATCGCAGTATGAACAGTTTCACTGTTTCAGTGTATCATTATCAGCGTATCATTGTATCACAGTATCACAGTATCTCAGTATTACTGTATCACAGAATCACTGTATCATTGAATGACAGTATCACTGTACCACAGTATCACAGTTTAACAGTATCACTGTATCACAGTGTCACAGTATCACTGTATCACAATATAACAGTATCACGTTATCACATTATCACAGTATCACAGTATCATAACATCACTGTATCATTGTGTCACAGTATCACTATATCACAGTATCACTGTATCTCAGTATCACAATATCACTGTATCACAGAATCACTGCGTCACAGTATCACAGAATCACTGCGTCACAGTAACACAGTATCACTGTATCACAGTATCACAGTATCACTGTATAACAGTATCACTGTATCACGATGTCAATGGTATCACTGTATCAAGAGTATCACTGTTTCAATGTATCACTGTATCAAAATATCACTGCATCTCTGTATCACAGGATCACTGCATAACTATATCACTGTACCACAGTATCACTGTATCACTGTATCACAGTATCACGGTGTCACTGTATCACAGCATCACTGTATCACAGTATCACGGTATCACTGTATCACAGCATCAACTGTATCACAGTATCAACAGTATCACTGTATCAACAGTATCACTGTATCAACAGTGTCACTGCATCAACTGTATCACTACATCAACTGTATGAACTGTATTAACTGTATCACTTGATAAACTGTATCAAAGTATCACTGTATCACTCCATCAACAGTATGTCTGTATCAATGTATCAACAGTATCACTGTATCAAGAGTATCACTGTGTCAACTGTGTCACTGTATCAACTGTATCAACTTTATCACTGTATCACTTACTCAGAGAATCAACAGTATCACTGTATCAACAGTATCACTATGTCACTGTAAAAACAGCATCAGCGTATCAACAGTATCAACGTACCACAGAATCAAGAGTATAACTGTATCACAGTATCAAGAGTATCACTGTGTCAGCAGTATCACTGTATCAACAGTATCACTGTACCCCAGTGTCACAGTATCACTGCACCCCAGTGTCACAGTATCACTGTATCACAGTATCAAAGTATCACTGCACCAATGTATCACTGTATCACAGTATCACAGTATCACTGTATCACAGTATTAGAGTATCACAGTATCACAGTGTCATTGTATCACTGTATCACAGTATCAATGAACCGCAGTGTCACTGTATCAACGGTAACACAGTATGACTGTTTCACAGCATCACTGCTTCACAGTATCCCAGTATGACAGTATCAAAGTATCACATTATCACATTATCGCAGTATCACAGTTTCACAGTATCACTGCATCACAGTATCACTGTATCACAGTATCACTGTATCACAGTATCACTGTATCACAGAATGAGAGTATCACAGTATCACAGTATCACAGTATAATAGTATCAGTTTATCTCAGAATTTCAGCATCGCTGTATCACAGTATCACTGTATCACAGAATGACAGTATCACTGTACCACAGTATAACAGTTTCACAGTATCACTGTATCACTGTGTCACAGTGTCACAGTATTACCGTATCAATGTGTCACTGTATCAACGCATCACAGTGATACTGTGATACTGTGAAACACAGTATCACAGTATCACTGTGTCACTGTATCACTGCATCAGAGTATAACAGTATTTCTGTATCACTGTATCACAGTATCACTGTATCACAGGATCAGAGTATCACTGTATCAGAGTATCCAAGTACAAAAAGTATCACCATATCAACAAAATCACTTTGTCACAGTATCGCTGCATCACAGTATCACTGTATCTCTGTATAACTGTATCACAGTATCACTGTATCACAGTATCACTGTATCACAGTGTCACTGTATCTCTGTATAACAGTATCACAGTTTCATTGTATCTCAGTATGAACAGTTTCACTGTTTCAGTGTATCATTATCACAGTATCAGTGCATCAAAGAATTACTGTATCACAGTATCACTATCACTGTATGAGAGTATCACTGTATCACAGTTTCACTGTGTCACTGTATCACAGTATCGCTGTATCATAGCATCAACAGAATCACAGTATCCACAGTATCATTAGATAACTGTACACTGTATCAATAACATATCACGTATACAAATCAATGAATCATTGTATCACAGTTTCACAGTATCATTGTATTACTGTATCACAGTATTGCTGTTTGACTGCATCACAGTATCAAAGTATCATGTATCACAGATCAAATATCACTGATCAGGATCAAAGTATCCATATCACTGACACAGTATCACGATCACAGTATCAAAGATAACTGTATCACAGTTTCACGTATCGCAGTAGAACATTTCACTTTCAGTGTATCATTATCAGGGACTTGATCACGTATCTCAGTATTAGTATCACAAATCACTGTTCATTTAAGACAGTTCACTGTACCCCAGTATCACCGTTAAAAAAATCATGTATCACGTCTCACATATCACATTATCACATATCACCTAACAATCACTGTGTCAGTGTATCACTGCATACGATGACACTTTTCTGTACACGTCGCAGATCACAGTATCACTGATTAGAGTATCACTGTATTCGTTTCTGTATTTTACGTATCTCGTATCAAAGTACCAACTGCTCACTGTTTCAGCAATTCATTGTATCACAGGGGCTCTATATCAGAGTGCAACTTTTTCCAGATCATGTATCTCGTTGACTGATCAAGACACTACATGATCAAATGTCACGCAAAATAGTTTCACGTGTCACGTCCACTGTACAGTATCGCAGTGTACGGAGTCACACTATCACTGAAACAAAATAAAACAGAGTCACATTTTATCCTAGACTCCATGCGATCCTGTCACAGATCACTGTATCACAGAAACCCCAATTCACTAACATTGATCAAGTATCCGTATCACGTACACGTACCACAAATCCTGTGTCAAGTACACAGTACACTGAAAATCAGTATCACATGCCCGTATCACAGTATCACTGTATCACAGTATCACTGTATCACAGTATCAAAGTATAACTGTGTCACAGTATCACAGTGTCACTGTATCACAGTAACACTGTATCTCAGTATCACAGTAACACTGTATCACAGTATCACTGTATCATTGCATCACAGTATCACAGTGTCACAGTATCACTTTATCACTGTATCACAGTATCACTGTATCAGAGTATCACAGTATCACAGAATCACTGTATCAGTGTTTCACAGTATATCTGTATCACTGTATCTCAGTATCACAGAACCGCAGTATCACAGTATCACTGTTTCACAGTATCACAGTATCACTCTATCACGGCATCATTGTATGACAGTATCACAATATCACTGTGTGACAGTGTCACAATATTACAGTATCACAGTATCATTGTATCACTGTATCACAGCATCATTGTATGACTGTATCACTGTGTCACAGTATCACAGTATCACTTCATCACTGCATCACAGTATCACTGTATCACAGTATCACTGTGTGACAGTATCACAGTGTCACAGTATCACTGTTTAGCAGTATCACTGTATCACGATATCAATAGTATCACTGTATCAACAGTATCACTGTTTCAATGTATCACTGTATCACAGTATCACTGCATCACTGTATCAGAGAATCACTGCATAACTATATCACTGTTCCACAGTATCACTGTATCATTGTATCACAGCATCACTGTATCACAGTATCACTGCACCACTGTATCACAGTATAAACAGTATCACTGTATCAACAGAATCACTGTTTCACAGTATCACTGTATCACAGTATCTTTTTATTACAGTATCACGGCATCACAGTATCAACAGTATTTCTGTATCAACAGTATCACTGTTTCAATGTATCACTTTCACAGTATTACTGTATCACAGTATCACTGTATGACAGTAAATCTGAACATCTCTATCACATCATCAGTGTATCTCTTCATCACAGTATATCATTATCAGTGTATCACTGTGTCAGTATCAAAAGTATCACTGTATCAACAGTATGACTGTATCACTGTATAACTGTATCACAGTATCACTATATCAGAGTATCCTAGAATCACTGTATCACAGTATCTTTGTATCACATTATCACTGTATCACAGTATCACAGTGTCACTGTATCACAGTACCAGATTATCACTGCATCACAGTATCACAGAGTCACTGTATCACAGTATCAGATTATCCGTGTACCACAGTATCACTGTATCAGTGTAACACTGTATCATTTTACCACAGTATCACTGTATCACATTTTCACAGTATTACTGTATCACAACATAACAGAATCACTGTATCACTGTATCAACAGTGATACAGTGATACCACAGTATCACTGTATCAGAGGATCCCAGTATCACTGCATCACAGAATCACTGCGTCACAGTATCAGAGTATCACTGTATCGAAGTGTCACAGTATCACAGCATCAGTGTATCATTGCATCACAGTATCACTGAATCACAGTGTCACTGTATCTGCAGTATCACCGTATGACTGTTTCACAGCATCACTGTATCGAAGTGTCACAGTGTCACAGCATCAGTGTATCATTGCATCACAGTATCACTGAATCACAGTATCACTGTATCTGCAGTATCACCGTATGACTGTTTCACAGCATCACTGTATCACAGTATGCTATTTTCACGGTACTAAAGTATCACATTATCAGAGTATCGCAGTTTCACAGTATCACTGCATCACAGTATCACATTATCACTGTTTCACAATATAACAGTATCACGTTATCACATTATCACAGTATCACAGTATCATAACATCACTGTATCATTGTGTCACAGTATCACTATATCACAGTATCACTGTATCTCAGTATCACGTTATCACTGTATCACAGTATCAAAGTATCAATGTATCACAGTGTCACTGTATAACAGTATCACTGTATCACAGTATCACCGTATCACTGTATCACAGTGTCTCTGTATCACTGTATCACAGTATCACAGTGTTTCTATACCACAGTATCACTGTATCACAGTATCACTGTATCACAGTATCACTGTATCACAGTATCACTGTATCATATTATCACTGTATCACAGTATGATTGTCTGAGAGTATCACAGTATCACTTTGTGACAGCATCACAGTATTACGGTATTATTGTATCACTGTATTACAGAATCATTATGTGATTGTATTACAGTGTCACAGTGTCACTGTATCACAGTAGCGCAGTATCACAGTGTCACTTTATTACTGTATCACTGTATCACTGTATCACAGTATCGCTGTATCACAGTATCACTGTATCAAAGTATCATTGTGTGGCAGTAACACAGTTTCACAGTATCACAATTTAGCAGTATCACTGTGTCAGGATATCAATAGTATTTCTGTATCAGCAGTATCACTGTTTCAATGTATCACTGTATCACAGTATCACTGCATCACTGTATCACAGAATCACTGCATAACTATATCACTGTTCCACAGTATCACTGTATCATTGTATCACAGCATCACTGTATCACAGAATCACTGTATCACTGTGTCACAGTATCAACAGTATCGGTGTAAACAGAATCACTGTTTCACAGTATCACTGTATCACAGTATCAACAGTTTCTCTGTGTCAACAGCATCACTCTTTCAATGTGTCACTATCACAGTATCACTGTGTCACAGTATCACAGTATCACTGTATCACATTAAATCTGAATCACTCTATCACTGTATCTTTTTTCACATTATCACTGTATTACAGTATCAACAGAATCACTGTATAAACAATATCACTCAAAGAGAGTATCACTGTATCACAGTATGACTGTTTCAGTTTCACTGTATCGCAGTATCAACAGTATCTCTGTATCAACAGTATCACTATTTTAATGTATCACTATCACAATATTACTGTATCACTGTATCACAGAATCACTGTATCACAGTAAATCTGAATCACTGTATCACTTCATAAGTGTATCTCTTTATCACAGTATATCGGTATCAGTTGTGTAAGAATGGTATATAATACCGACAAGATGAAATTAAGACACATTCAACATTGGAAACTTAATGTAGACGTTTCGCCATCCAGAGGCTTTATCAATACAAATTCTAGGACATAACTTGAAGACAGTAGAACTATGTACAGAAGATGAGGTAATCAGTCCCTCAACCTAGGAGTAGGTGCGAACAGCACCATAGTCGTGGTAGTCAGGGTCCCTTTCGCACCTACTCCTAGTTGAGGGACATACCTCACTTCTGTAACATAGTTATACTGTCTTAAATTTATGTCCAGAATTTGTATTGATAAAGCAGGGAAAGGCGAAACGTCTACAATAAAGTACCCAATTGTTCACAGTGTCTTAATTTCATGGTATCAGTGTATCACCGTGTCAGTATCAAAAGTATGACTGTATCACTGTATGACTGTATCACAGTATCACTGTGTCAGAGTATCCTAGAATCACTGTATCACAGTATCTTTGTATCACATTATCACTGTATCACAGTATCAGTCACGTATCACAGCCCATAATTTATCAATGCATCACAGTATCACAGTGCCAGTATCACGTATCAGATTATCCGTGTACCACAGTACACTTTTAATCAGGGGTAAAACGTATATTGTACCACAGTATCACTGAAATCACATTTAACAGTATTACTGTACCACAGCATTACAGAATCACTGTATCACTGTATCAACAGTATCACTGTATCCCAGTATCACAGTATCCCTGTATCAGTATCACACTATAATTGTACCAGTCTTCCCGTATCTGATTATCACAGTATCATTGTATCACAGTATCACTGTTCATGGGAAATCCCAGAAATCACTGTTCACAGAATCACAGAGTCAGATCACAGTATCTTTGTATCACAGATCACTGTATCAAGTATAACAGTATCAAAAACTTTCAGTGCATCACTGCATCACAGTATCACTGAATCACAGTATCACTGTATCAGCAGTATCACCGTATGACTGTTTCACAGCATCACTGTATCACAGTTTGCCTTTTCACATATTAAAGTATCCACATTATCACAGAAACACAGCTCAAATATCACTCTGTCATGAACAGAGTAACCATATCAAAGTGCACTGATCACAGTATCACAGTGCAGTATCACAGTATCACTGTATCACAGTATCACCGATCACTGAAATCACAAGTGCTCTTACACTGAAACACAGAAACACAGAAATCACTGTATTTCTAATCACAGTATCCTGATCACAGTATCACGTATCCCTGATAACAGCACACTGTTATCACATACACAGTATCACTGTTCATACAACACTGTATAACAGTAACGTCTGCAGTATCACAGTATCACGTGTGACAGCATCACAGTATTAGGGTATTTTTATCACATGTACACAGAATCACTGTGTCACAGTATCACAGTATCACAATATCACAGAATCACTGTATCACAGGATCACAGTATCACGGTATCACAGTATCACAGTATCACAGTATCACAGTAACAAGGTAACACATTATCACAGTATCACAGTAACACAGTATCACAGTATCACAGTAACACAGTAACACAGTAACAAAGTATCACAGTATCACAGTAACACAGTAACACAGTAACACAGTATCACAGTACACAGTACACAGCAACACAGTAACACAGTAACAAAGTATCACAGTATCACAGTAACACAGTAACACAGTAACACAGTAACACAGTAACACAGTATCACAGTAACACAGTAACACAGTAACACAGTAACACAGTATCACAGTATCACAGTAACACAGTAACACAGTATCACAGTAACACAGTATCACAGTAACACAGTAACACAGTAACACAGTAACAAAGTATCACAGTATCACAGTAACACAGTAACACAGTAACACAGTAACACAGTATCACAGTAACACAGTAACACAGTAACACAGTAACACAGTATCACAGTATCACAGTAACACAGTATCACAGTAACACAGTAACACAGTATCACGTAATCACAAACACAGTAACACAGTAACACAGTATCACAGTAACACAGTAACACAGTATCACAGTATCACAGTAACACAGTATCACAGTAACACAGTAACACAGTAACACAGTATCACAGTATCACAGTAACACAGTAACACAGTAACACAGTATCACAGTATCACAGTAACACAGTACACAGTATCACAGTAACACAGTAACACAGTATCACAGTATCACAGTAACACAGTATCACAGTAACACAGTAACACAGTAACACAGTATCACAGTATCACAGTAACACAGTAACACAGTAACACAGTATCACAGTATCACAGTAACACAGTAACACAGTATCACGGGTTAACACAGTAAAACAGTAAAAACAGTAACACAGTATCACAGAAACCACAGTAACACAGAACACAGTATCACAGTAACACAGTAACACAGTATCACATATCACAGTAAACACACAACAGAACACAGTAACAAAGTATCACAGTACACAGTAACACAGTAACACAGTAACACAGTATCACAGTAACACAGTAACACAGTATCACAGTAACACAGTAACACAGTAACACAGTAACACAGTATCACATTATCACAGTAACACAGTAACACAGTAACACAGTAACACAGTATCACAGTATCACAGTAACACAGTATCACGTAACCACAGTAACACAGTAACACAGTATCACAGTATCACAGTAACACAGTAACACAGTATCACAGTAACACAGTAACACAGTATCACAGTAACACAGTAACACAGTAACACAGTATCACAGTAACACAGTAACACAGTAACACAGTATCACAGAAACACAGTAACACAGTTCACATAATCACAGTAACACAAGTAACACATAACACAGTATCACAGTATCACAGTAACACAGATAAATACACATCACAGTATCACAGTAACACAAAACACAGTAACACAGTATCCGTATCACAGTAACACAGTATCACAGTAATCACAGTAACACAGTAACACAGTATCACAAATCACAGTAACACAGAAACACAGTACACAGTATCACGTACCATAACACAGTAACACAGTAACACCCCCAGTATCACAGTAAACAGTAACACAGTATACAGTAACACAGTAACACAGTAACAAAAGTCACATAACACAGTAACACAGTAATCACAGTCAACAGTACACAGTACACATAAACACGCACAAACACTACACAGTACACGTAACAGTACACTTAACACGGGTAACACATTATCACATTTACACAGAACACAGTATCACAGTAACACAGTAACACAGTACACAGTACACAGTACACATACACAGTAACACAGTAACACATACACGTATCACAGTAACACAGTATCCACAAAATCACAGTAACCAGTAACACAGTAACACAGAAACACATCCACAGTAACACAGTAACACAGTATCCATAACACAGTAACACAGTAACAGTACACATAACACAGTAACACAGTAACACAGTAACACAGTAACACATATCACAGTATCACCAGTAACACAGTAACACAGAAAAAAACACGTATCACAGTAACACAGTACAGTAACACAGTATCACATTAACACAGAACACAGTATCACAGTAACACAGCATCACAGTATCACAGTAACACAGTATCACAGTACACATATCACAGAAACACAGTTCACAGTATCACAGTATCACAGTAAACACAGTATCACGCATAACACAACACAGAATCACAGAAACACAGTATCACAGAAACACAGTATCACAGTATCACAGATAACAGTAACACAGTAACACAGTATCACAGTTTCCCAGGTACACATAACACAGTATCACAGAAAACCCCAGTATCACAGTATCACAGTAACACAGTATCACAGTAACACAGTAACACAGTAACACAGTATCACAGTATCACAGCATCACAGTAACACAGTAACACAGCATCACAGTTTCACAGTATCACAGTAACACAGTATCACAGTAACACAGTATCACAGTATCACAGTAACACAGTATCACAGTACACATTAACACAGAAATCACAGTATCACAGTAACACAGTATCACAGTATCACAGTAACACAGTATCACAGTATCACAGTAACACAGTAACACAGCATCACAGTTTCACAGTATCACAGTAACACAGTATCACAGTAACACAGTATCACAGTAACACAGTAACACAGTATCACAGTATCACAGTAACACAGTATCACAGTAACACAGTAACACAGTAACACAGTATCACAGTAACACAGTAACACAGCAACACAGTAACACAGTAACACAGTAACACAGTAACACAGTAACACAGTATCACAGTAACACAGTATCCAACAGTAACACAGTATCACAGTAACACAGTATCACAGTATCACAGTATCACAGTCGTGGGTGCGGACACTATAAAACAATGTATCAGAAATATTGTCGTAATAAATGTAGAAGTTTTCAAGATTTAATAAGACATGTATCTCAGACAAGTAGCAGATCAACCAGACTGTTACTGCTAACTGCACGTAAACCGACAAACAAACCACAGTCCGGCTGATCAGGTACTGACTGTATGTGCCTGTCCAGAGCCTTCCTGAAGACTGCCAGAAGTCTGTTGGTAATCCCTTTTATGTATGCTGGAAGGCAGTTGAACAGTCCTGGGCCCTTGACACTTATTGTGTTGTCTCTCAGTGTATTCCTGCCGAGTCTCTTGCTTTCGTAGGAAGTGATTTTCGTGTGCAAGTATATTATAATGTATCTTTCTCGCCTGCATTCCAAGGAATACAAATGAAAGGTCTTAAACAGCAGGCAGTAATTTAGGTGTTTTATTGTACTTTTGCTTGCCGAGAAAGTTCTCTGTATATTCTCCAAGTCAGCAGTTTCGCTGCCTTGATGTTGGCAGTTAGTGTACAGCAGTATTCCAGTCTAGAGAGAACAAACGATTTAAAGAGAATCATCATGGGCTTGGCATCCCTAATTTTGAAGGTTCTCATTATCCATCCTATCATTTTTCTAGTAGATGAGGTAGATACATTGTTGTGATCTTTGAAGGTGAGATCTTCTGACATTATCACTTCCAGGTCCTTCACACTACGTAGTTTTTCGCTCTATTGTTTGGATAGAATTTGCATAATACCCCGATAAAGATTTAATTTCCATATCAGAGTAGTTGAAATTTCTCTTCATTGAACTTCATATTGTTTTCTGCGGCCCATTTAAAGATTTGGTTGATGTCCGCTTGGAGTCTTACATTGTCTTCGATGGACGACACTGTCATGGCAATTCGGGTGTCATCCGCAACTGAAGACAAGGAGCTATAACTCACATATTTGTCTATGTCAAATAGAGGATAGGAACAGGATAGGAGCGAGTACTGTGACTTTTGGAACAGAGCTTTTCACTGTAGTTGCCTTAGATTTTACTCTGTTTATTATTAGTCTTTGTGTAGGAGAGAGGGAGATTATTCCCCAATTAAAGTAGGAATGTGTGATGTCAACAAGGTTGTTAAATATATTTTTAGATGCAGTTGTATTTGTAGTAAATTCTCGGGTGTTGGCAAGTGGTGTGGGATTAAGAGACAAATATCTACCACAAAGTGAGAGTTATCTCAGTTGGTTTTTGCTGATGACACTGTACCTTTTGGAGAATCTGAAGGGAAGTTAGAGAGGGTATGTAAAAGAAGAAATTAAAAGTGAACACAGGAGAGAGCGAGGTTATGAGGATATACCTTTGATATACCTTTGAAGAGTTTTGAGAGTTTTCTACTATCTGAGCTCGGCCATGGCCACCTCGTCTGGTGCTTGCCTGGTCAACCAGGCTGTTCCTGCTGAGGCCCGCTGCCCCACATATCCATCAAGCCTGGTTGATCTGGCACCTGTTGAAGATACTTGGCAGTTTCCTCTTGAGGCTTCTACACTGTCCAGCAGTGTTTCAATAAACTTTCGTAAGATGTTGAATAGTCTTGAACCCCGGAGTTGAAACAGTGTTCCCTTATTGTCTCCACCGCACCCATGCTCTTCACTGGGTTAATTTTTCACTTCCATATCTCTCACTCCAGTAGTTGTTAATGGCAGTGTCAGAATCCGGGAACAGACCCTCGAGTACTTTCCAGGTATAAATTATCACGTTTCTCTCTCTCCTCCTCCGCTCCAATAGTACATGTTCAATACTTAAGACGTTCTCATATTTAGGGGCTTTACAGCTCAATATGAGCCCAACGATCTCTATATTTGTTCCAGCTCTGATAATTTTTTCTGCTTTGAAACGGGGCCGTCAGCTCTGAGCAATATTTTTAAATGAGGGAGAACTAGTGACTTGACGATGTCACCACGGAAATTATTTTCTTTTTTTTTGAAAGTTCTCAATACCAACCCCGTCATCTTCCTGGCTGTTGTGAGCTTTGTCTTGTTATGGTCTTTACAAGAAAGGTCCGCTGACATAATTATTCCCAGGTCTTTTACGTGTTCCTTATGTTCTATTTGGTGACTCTCTTCAGTTTTATATATAGTGTTCCATTTCAGTTCTTCATTCTCTCCATACCTTAGCTAATGAAAGATAAGATACCAGATTGGAGGGAGGGAGTAGAGAGGAAGTGAATGCATTTAGATATTTGGGAGTGGACTTGTCAGTATATGGGTCTATGAAAGATGAGGTGAATCATAGAATTTATTTAGGAGCTGCAGTGTGGAGTCCGTTGAAACAAAGAATAATATCCATAGAACAAGATGGGAATGTTCTAGAGTATAGTAGTACCAGCGCTTTTATATGGGTGTGAAGAATGGGTGGTGAATGTTGTAACAAGGAAAAGGCTGGAGGCAGTGATGACATGTCTGTGGGCAATATTCAGTGTGAATATTATGCAGAGAATCCGCAGCTTGGAAATTAGGAGGTGCAGGGTTGCGAAAAGTATTATTCAGACGGCTGAGGAGGTGTTGTTGATGTGGTTAGGACATTTAGAGACGTTGGAATGTAATACAATAACATGGAGGGCGTATAAATCTATAAAGGAAGGAAGGCGGGGTATGAATCGACCTAGGAAAGGTTGAAGTGGCGGAGGATCACTGTTTGTGGGCGAGGGTCTTGGACTTCCAGCAAGCATGCCAGAACGTGTTAGAAAGGACGGAGTGGAGGTAATTGGTTGTTATTAACTAACAACAACGGCACAATACTGTGACTGGAACAATACACAAATAACCCGCACATAGGAAAGGGGAGTTTACGACGACGTTTAAGTCTGACTTGGACGATTTACAGATTCAATGGTCCAAGTCAGAACAAGTAAATGGCCAAGTCAGACCGAAACGTAGTCGTAACCTTCCCTCTCCTGTTTGTGGGTTGTTTGTGAAATGTTTTTATAACTTGACTTTCTGTTTAAGTGTGACCAAATATTTATGAAGGAATTCAGGGAAACCGGTTAGCAGGACCTGAGTCCTGGAAGTGGAGGCATAGTGCTGGCAGGACCTGAGTCCTGGAGGTGGAGACATAGTGCTGGCAGGACCAGAGTCCTGGAGGTGGAGACATAGTGCTGGCAGGACCTAAGTCCTGGAGGTGGAGACATAGTGCTGGCAGGACCAGAGTCCTGGAAGTGGAGGCATAGTGCTGGCAGGACCTGAGTCCTGGAAGTGGAGGCATAGTGCTGGCAGGACCTGAGTCCTGGAGGTGGAGACATAGTGCTGGCAGGACCAGAGTCCTGGAGGTGGAGACATAGTGCTGGCAGGACCAGAGTCCTGGAGATGGAGACATAGTGCTGGCAGGACCAGAGTCCTGGAAGTGGAGGCATAGTGCTGGCAGGACCTGAGTCCTGGAAGTGGAGGCATAGTGCTGGCAGGACCTGAGTCCTGGAGGTGGAGACATAGTGCTGGCAGGACCAGAGCCCTGGAGGTTTAGGTATAGTGATGGCAGGACGTGAGTCCTGGAGGTGGAGGTATAGTGCTGTCAGGACCTGAGTCCTGGAGGTGGAGGTATAGTGCTTGCAGGACCTGAGTCCTGGAGGTGGAGGTATAGTGCTGTCAGGACCTGAATCCTGGAAGTGGAGGCATAGTGCTGGCAGGACCTGAGTCCTGGAGGTGGAGGTATAGTGCTGGCAGGAACTGAGCCCTGGAGGTGGAGGTATAGTGCTTGCAGGACCTGAGTCCTGGAGGTGGAGGTATAGTGCTGGCAGGGCCTAAGTCCTGGAGGTGGGAGTATAGTGATGGCAGGACCTGAGTCCTGGAGGTGGAGGTATAGTGCTGGCAGGATCTAAGTCCTGGAGGAGGAGGTATAGTGCTGGCAGGATCTAAGTCCTGGAGGTGGAGGTATAGTGCTGGCAGGATCTAAGTCCTGGAGGTGGAGGTATAGTGCTGGCAGGACCTAAGTCCTGGAGGTGGAGGTATAGTGCTGGCAGGATCTAAGTCCTGGAGGTGGAGGTATAGTGCTGGCAGGACCAGAGCCCTGGAGGTGGAGGTATAGTGCTGGCAGGACCAGAGCCCTGGAGGTTTAGGTATAGTGATGGCAGGACGTGAGTCCTGGAGGTGGAGGTATAGTGCTTGCAGGACCTGAGTCCTGGAGGTGGAGGTATAGTGCTGTCAGGACCTGAATCCTGGAAGTGGATGCATAGTGCTGGCAGCACCTGAGTCCTGGAGGTGGAGGTATAGTGCTTGCAGGACCTGAGTCCTGGAGGTGGAGGTATAGTGATGGCAGGGCGTAAGTCCTGGAGGTGGGAGTATAGTGCTGGCAGGACCTAAGTCCTGGAGGTAGAGGTATAGTGCTGGCAGGGCCTAAGTCCTGGAGGTGGGAGTATAGTGATGGCAGGACCTGAGTCCTGGAGGTGGAGGTATAGTGCTGGCAGGATCTAAGTCCTGGAGGTGGAGGTATAGTGCTGGCAGGATCTAAGTCCTGGAGGTGGAGGTATAGTGCTGGCAGGATCTAAGTCCTGGAGGTGGAGGTATAGTGCTGGCAGGACCTAAGTCCTGGAGGTGGAGGTATAGTGCTGGCAGGACCTAAGTCCTGGAGATGGAGGCATTGTGCTGGCAGGACCTGAGTCCTGGAGGTGGAGGTATAGTGCTGTCAGGACCTGAGTCCTGGAGGTGGAGGTATAGTGCTTGCAGGACCTGAGTCCTGGAGGTGGAGGTATAGTGCTGGCAGGACCTGAATCCTGGAAGTGGAGGCATAGTGCTGGCAGGACCTGAGTCCTGGAGGTGGAGGTATAGTGCTGGCAGGACCTGAGTCCTGGAGGTGGAGGTATAGTGCTTGCAGGACCTGAGTCCTGGAGGTGGAGGTATAGTGCTGGCAGCGCCTAAGTCCTGGAGGTGGGAGTATAGTGATAGCAGGACCTGAGTCCTGGAGGTGGAGGTATAGTGCTGGCAGGATCTAAGTCCTGGAGGTGGAGGTATAGTGCTGGCAGGATCTAAGTCCTGGAGGTGGAGGTATAGTGCTGGCAGGACCTAAGTCCTGGAGGTGGAGGTATAGTGCTGGAAGGATCTAAGTCCTGGAGGTGGAGGTATAGTGCTGGCAGGATCTAAGTCCTGGAGGTGGGAGTATAGTGATGGCAGGACCTGAGTCCTGGAGGTGGAGGTATAGTGCTGGCAGGATCGAAGTCCTGGAGGTGGAGGTATAGTGCTGGCAGGATCTAAGTCCTGAGGTGAGGTAAGTGCTGGCAGGACCTAAGTCCTGGAGGTGGAGGTATAGTGCTGGCAGGATCTAAGTCCTGGAGGTGGAGGTATAGTGCTGGCAGGATCTAAGTCCTGGAGGTGGGAGTATAGTGATGGCAGACCTGAGTCTGAGGTGGAGGATATAGTGCTGGCAGGATCTAAGTCCTGGAGGTGAGGTATAGTGCGGCAGGATCTAAGTCCTGGAGGTGGAGTATAATGCTGGCAGGACCTAAGTCCTGGAGGTGGAGGTATAGTGCTGGCAGGAATCTAAGTCCTGGAGGTGAGGTATAGTGCTGGCAGGATCTAAGTCCTGGAGGTGGGAGTATAGTGATGGCAGACTGAGTCCTGGAGGTGGAGGTATAGTGCTGGCAGGATCTAAGTCCTGGAGGTGGAGGTATAGTGCTGGCAGGATCTAAGTCCTGAGGTGGAGTATAGTGCTGGCAGACCTAAGTCCTGGAGGTGAAGGTATAGTGCTGCAGCGCCTAAGTCCTGGAGGTGGAGTATAGTGATGGCAGGACACTGAGTCCTGAGGTGGAGGTATAGTGCTGGCAGATCTAAGTCCTGGAGGGAGGTATAGTGCTGGCAGGATCTAAGCCTGGAGGTGGAGGTATAGTGCTGGCAGGACCTAAGTCCTTGAGGTGGAGGTATAGTGCTGGCAGGATCTAAGTCCTGGAGGTGGAGGTATAGTGCTGGCAGGATCAAGCCTGGAGTTGGAGGTATAGTGCTGCAGGATCTAAGTCCTGGAGGTGGAGGTATAGTGCTGGCAGGGTGTAAGTCCTGGAGGTGAGGTATAGTGCTGGCAGGTGTAATCCTGGAGGTGGAGGTATAGTGCTGGCAGGGTGTAAGTCCTGGAGGTGGAGGTATAGTGCTGGCAGGATCTAAGTCCTGGAGGTGGAGTATAGTGCTGGCAGATCTAAGTCCTGGAGGTGGAGTGTATAGTGCTGGCAGGATCAAGTCCTGGAGGTGGAGGTATAGTGCTGGCAGATCTAAGTCCTGGAGGGGAGGTATAGTGCTGGCAGACCTAAGTCCTGAGGTGGAGGTATAGTGCTGGCAGGATCTAAGTCCTGGAGGTGAGGTATAAGTGCTGGCAGGATCTAAGTCCTGGAGGTGGAGGTATAGTGCTGGCAGGACCTAAGTCCTGGAGGTGAGGTATAGTGCTGGCAGGGTGTAAGTCTGGAGGTGAGGTATAGTGCTGGCAGGTGTAAGTCCTGGAGGTGAGGATAGTGCTGCAGGTGTAAGTCCTGGAGGTGAGGTATAGTGCTGGCAGGGTGTAAGTCCTGGAGGTGAGGATAGTGCTGGCAGGGTGTAAGTCCTGGAGGTGGAGGTATAGTGCTGGCAGGGTGTAAGTCCTGAGTGGAGGTATAGTGCTGCCAGGTGTAAGTCCTGGAGGTGGAGGTATAGTGCTGGCAGGGTGTAAGTCCTGGAGTGGGGGTATAGTGCTGGCAGGGTGTAAGTCCTGGAGGTGGAGGGATAGTGCTGGCAGGGTGTAAGTCCTGGAGGTGAGGTATAGTGCTGGCAGGTGTAAGTCCTGGAGGTGGAGGTATAGTGCTGGCAGGGTGTAAGTCCTGGAGGTGGTGGTATAGTGCTGGCAGGGTGTAAGTCCTGGAGGGGGAGGTATAGTGCGGCAGGGTGTAAGTCCTGGAGGTGGAGGGATAGTGCTGGCAGGTGTAAGTCCTGGAGTGGAGGGATAGTGCTGGCAGGGGGTAAGTCCTGGAGGTGGAGGTATAGTGCTGGCAGGGGGTAAGTCCTGAGGGGGAGGTAAAGTCTGGCACTTTGGGAAAAAAAGGCGCAGATATTGTGTAGTTTTAACTGTAATATAGGCGCGTCTCTGTCAAGACAGTGATGGAGTGAATGATAATGAAAGTGTTTCACTGGGGAGCTGCTAATGTATTAACAGCATTATAATAATAATAAAAAAAAATAATAATAATAAAAATAATAATAATAATAATAATAATAAATAATAATAATAAGTATAATAATAATAATAATAATAATAATAATAATAATAATAATAATAATAATAATAATAATAATAATAATAATAATAATAATAATAATAATAATAATAATAATAAAAATAATAATAATAATAATAAAAAAAAAAATAATAATAATAATAATAATAATAATAATAATAATAAAAATAATAATAATAATAAAAAAAAAATAATAATAAAAAATAAATAATAATAATGAAATAATAATAATAATAATAATAATAATAATAATAAAAATAATAATAATAATAAAAAAAAAAATAATAATAAATAATAATAATAATAATAATGATAATAATAATAATAATAATAAATAATATTAATAATAATAATAATAATAATAATAATAATAATAATAATAATAATAATAATAATAATAATAAGTATAATAATAATAATAATAATAATAATAATAATAATAAAAATAATAATAATAATAAAAAAATAATAATAATAATAATAATAATAATAATAATGATAATAATAATAATAATAATAATAAATAATAATAATAATAATAATGTTGATGAAGATAGGGAAGCTGTGATTTCGTGTATAGGGCAAGGAGGAATAACATCTTGTAGGAGTGAGGAAGAGCCAGTTGTGAGTGTGGGGGAAGTTCGTGAGGCAGTAGGTAAAATGAAAGGGGGTAAGGCAGCCGGGATTGATGGGATAAAGATAGAAATGTTAAAAGCAGGTGGGGATATAGTTTTGGAGTGGTTGGTGCAATTATTTAATAAATGTATGGAAGAGGGTAAGGTACCTAGGGATTGGCAGAGAGCATGCATAGTTCCTTTGTATAAAGGCAAAGGGGATAAAAGAGAGTGAAAAAAATTATAGGGGGATAAGTCTGTTGATTGTACCTGGTAAAGTGTATGGTAGAGTTATAATTGAAAGAATTAAGAGTAAGACGGAGAATAGGATAGCAGATGAACAAGGAGGCTTTAGGAAAGGTAGGGGGTGTGTGGACCAGGTGTTTACAGTGAAACATATAAGTGAACAGTATTTAGATAAGGCTAAAGAGGTCTTTGTGGCATTTATGATTTGGAAAAGGCGTATGACAGGGTGGATAGGGGGGCAATGTGGCAGATGTTGCAAGTGTATGGTGTAGGAGGTAGGTTACTGAAAGCAGTGAAGAGTTTTTACGAGGATAGTGAGGCTCAAGTTAGAGTATGTAGAAAAGAGGGAAATTTTTTCCCAGTAAAAGTAGGCCTTAGACAAGGATGTGTGATGTCACCGTGGTTGTTTAAATATATTTATAGATGGGGTTGTAAGAGAAGTAAATGCGAGGGTCTTGGCAAGAGGCGTGGAGTTAAAAGATAAAGAATCACACACAGGGTGGGAGTTGTCACAGCTGCTCTTTGCTGATGACACTGTGCTCTTGGGAGATTCTGAAGAGAAGCTGCAGAGATTGGTGGATGAATTTGGTAGGGTGTGCAAAAGAAGAAAATTAAAGGTGAATACAGGAAAGAGTAAGGTTATGAGGATAACAAAAAGATTAGGTGATGAAAGATTGAATATCAGATTGGAGGGAGAGAGTATGGAGGAGGTGAACGTATTCAGATTTTTGGGAGTGGACGTGTCAGCGTATGGGTCTATGAAAGATGAGGTGAATCATAGAATTGATGAGGGAAAAAGAGTGAGTGGTGCACTTAGGAGTCTGTGGAGACAGAGAACTTTGTCCTTGGAGGCAAAGAGGGAATGTATGAGAGTATAGTTTTACCAACGCTCTTATATGGGTGTGAAGCATGGGTGATGAATGTTGCAGCGAGGAGAAGGCTGGAGGCAGTGGAGATGTCATGTCTGAGGGCAATGTGTGGTGTGAATATAATGCAGAGAATCGTAGTTTGGAAGTTAGGAGGAGGTGCGGGATTACCAAAACTGTTGTCCAGAGGGCTGAGGAAGGGTTGTTGAGGTGGTTCGGACATGTAGAGAGAATGGAGCGAAACAGAATAACTTCAAGAGTGTATCAGTCTGTAGTGGAAGGAAGGCGGGGTAGGGGTCGGCCTAGGAAGGGTTGGAGGGAGGGGGTAAAGGAGGTTTTGTGTGCGAGGGGCTTGGACTTCCAGCAGGCATGCGTGAGCGTGTTTGATAGGAGTGAATGGAGACAAATGGTTTTTAATACTTGACGTGCTGTTGGAGTGTGAGCAAAGTAACATTTATGAAGGGATTCAGGGAAACCGGCAGGCCGGACTTGAGTCCTGGAGATGGGAAGTACAGTGCCTGCACTCTGAAGGAGGGGTGTTAATGTTGCAGTTTAAAAACTGTAGTGTAAGCACCCTTCGGGCAAACAGTGAGGAGTAAAATGTGGGAAAGTTTTTTTTTTTCGGGCCACCCTGCCTTGGTGGGAATCCCCCCAGTGTGATAATAAAAAAAAAAAAATAATAATTTTATTAAATTAATAATAATAATATAAAAATAATATTATTAAAAATAATAAAATAATAATAATAAATTAATAATAATAATAATAAAATAAAAATTTAAAAAAAAAATAATAATATAATAATAAAATAATAATAATAATAATAATAAAAAATTTTAAAAATAATAATAAAAATAATAATTAAAAAATAAAATAATAATAATAATATAATAATAATAATAATAATAATAAAAATAAAATAAAATAAAAAATAATAATAATATTAATAATATTAATAATAAAAATAAAAAATAATAATAATAAAAAATAATAATAATAATAATAATAAAAAATTAAAAATTTAATATAATAATAAAATAATAATAATATAATAATAAAATAAAAAAAAATAATTAAAATAATAATAATAATAAAAAATAAATAATAAAAATAATAATAATAAAATAATAATAATAATAAAAATAATAATAATAATAAAAATAATAAAAATAAAAAAATTAATAAAAATCCTGAAATATTTTTTGCTGAGCTAGGATTGCTGGGTCTTTTTCTGTCTGTAAACATCAATTGTTCGATATTCCCTATTTCTCTTCCTTTGGTCACACTACACATACATGTACAAACATAGTATATGTTTTCTTCCTAGTTCTTGTTCTTCTTTTTTTTTCTTTTTTATTCCCTTGGGAAAGGGACAGAATTCTTCCTCCGTGAACTATGCGGCGCGGGAGGTGACAGATCCCGGGAGAAAAGGGGCTAGTAACCCTTCTCCTGAAAAAGTATAAAAAAAAGGGAAAAAAAAACTTTTAAAATTGGGATGTTAATGTGCATGGATGTTGGGGGTGATAAAAAGAAATGATTGCTGTGTTAGAATGAAAAGAAGTTGGGTCCCTGGCCCTAAGCAAACAAAGATGGGGGGTAGGGTAGTTTCAGTGGGAGAAAAAATGGAATTAAGTCAGGAGTATTGAAGATTTAAGCTGGAAGGGGGTAGCAAAAATGTTAAGGATCAGTTATGGAGGGGAAGAGGAATATAAATGAAAAATTAAAGGGATTATGTATTAGAAAAAGGGTCGGATGTGAAAAGTGGTCGTAATAAGTGTGTATGCACCTGGAAAAGGAGGAGTTATAGGAGATAGAAAAATTTTTGGGGAAATTTTAAGCAGTTGAAAGGAAATTTTTGAGCAAGTAAGTGAGTAATTGTGGGGGGGGACCTAAAGAAAAAGTAGGAAAAGCGTTTAGAGGGGGTTTGGGGGTAGGAAGTTTTGGGGTGCCAAGTGTAAATGATAAGGGGAGTATTTGATTGAACTTTGTATAAAGGGGGTTTTTTGGGTTAAGGTAACCTACTTTAAAAAAAAGTGCTTAAAAAGAAAACAAGATATAACATAGTTTGCTGGGTCATAAATAATACAAGTTTTTGGGTAATTTTGCATGTACATGTTTTAGGGGGGCCCACATTTAAATTTTAGGTCATTTTTTTAGTTGTAGCACGTGAAAGTAAAATTAGATAGGATACAAAGAAAATGGGGCAGCGGGAAGGGAGAAGTAAGGTTTATAAAAAAAGGGGAGGGTTGGGGGAATATCAAACAACATTGGAAGACAGATGGGCTAGTGAGATTAAGGTAATGGGGTAAAAGATTAGGGGGGTAAGTTTAAAAATTTGGTTTAAAGTGTTCAGCAGAATTTGTAGTTACAGTAAGTGGGTGCGGGAGGGAAGAAGACGATTGATGGAATGATTTTGTAAAGGAGAAGAAAAGAGAGAAAAAGTTAGCATATGAGAATTTTTTTACAAATTAGAAGTGATGCAAAGGGGGACGATATACGAGAGAAAAAGAGAGGTTAAGAGAGTTGAGAAGCAATGTAAAAAGAGAGCAAATGAGGGGAGGGTGTGTGTTATCAAAAAATTTTTGTTGAAAAAAGAAAAATTTTTTTGGAGTGACTTTAACAAGCTGAGAAAGCCTGGGAAAAGAAGGATTAGTTAGAAAAAATAGGAGGGGAGAGTTACTAAAAAAGGTTTGAGGTATCGGGAGATGGGGGTATTTTTGGGGGAATTGTTAAATGTGATGAAAAGGGGAAGCTGTGATTTCTTGTCTAGGCAAGAGAATTTACACTTTTTGGATGGGGAAATAATAAAAATCTTTTTTACGACAAGTACTGTACAGAACAGCAATAGCTGATATCAGTGCATTTACTTACAGAAACCGCTTTTATCTGAATTTGGGGCAAATTTAGGTCAGAGTTCCGGGATCAACCCACCCCGTCGAAACCCCGGTACCCTTTCACTGAGGGGGAACATAGAAAAGAGGTTAAAGAAACACGCCCAAGTTTCTACACTGGATGGGAAGTAAAACCCAGGTTCTCGAATTTGGGGACGAGAGCTTTGCCACCAGGCCACCGGGCCCCCAGTTGTAGTGGGGAGAAGTGCAGGGCAGTTTTAAAATAAAAGTGGGTAAAGCACGGAAAGATGGGATAAAAATAAAAAATTTTAAAAGTAGGGGGGGATAATTTTTGGGAGTGGTTACTGTTTTTATTTAAAAAGGGTTGTGAAAGAGGAAAGGGTCCTAGGATTGGAGAGATTATGCATATTTTTTAAGTATAAAGGCAAAGGGGACAAAAGGGGGGAATAAATCTTTGAGCATCCCTGGTAAATGTATAAAACCTATTTTTGAAAGAAATTAGGTAAGCCCGAAGAGCAGGATAGCAGATGGCAAGGGGGCTTTAGGAAAAGGGTAGGGGGTGAAACCAATGTTTCAATGAAAAAAATTAGGTGTACAGTTTTTAGATGGGGGAAAAGGGGGGTTTTTGGGGCATTTCGGGATTTGGAAAAGGCATATGTTGGGGCAAATGTAGGAAAAGGGGGTAGGTTTTAAAACGGTAAAAAGTTTTTACGGGAAAGTGAAGCTAGGTTAGAGAATGTGGGCTACAGGGAATTTTTTCCCCAGTAAAAAGGCCTTAGACGGGGATGGTGAGTCCCAGGGTTGTTCTATATATTTATAGTGGAGCGTAAGAAAGTGAATGCTCCGGGTGTTGGCAAAGGTGTGGGTTTAAAACGAAAAAAATTTAACAAAAATGGGAGCTGTCGCAGTTGCTCTTTGCGAGACACTGTGCTTTTGGGAGATTCTGAAAAAAATTGCCGAGGTTGGGTGGATAGTTTGTTAAGGTATGTAAAAGAAGGAAATTAAAAGTAAATTTTAAGGAAAAAAGAAGGTGTTTAGGATAATTTAAAAAAATTAAGTAACTGAATATTCGGTAAAGAATGTGGGGGAGAAGTTTTTAAGAGGTGAAGTGCTCAGATATTTGAGAATGGGACATGTCATAGAGGGGTCTTTAAAGGGATTAGGTGAATCATAGATTGACGGAGGAAAATGGTGAGTGGTGCACTGAGGAGTCTGTAAAACCAAAGAACTTCATCATGGAAGCAAAAAGAGGATTGTATAGGATTGATAAAAGTATTTTTAAAAACCAACGCTCTTGTATGGGGGTGAGACAGGTAGAGAAGTTGAAACAAAAAGCTGGAGGCAGTGGGATGTCATGTCTGAGGGCAATGTGGGGCGTGAAAAAATGCGGGAATTGTATTTGGAGATTGGGAGAGGGGCATTACCAAACTTTTTATCCAGGGGGCTGAGGGGGGGTTGAGTTTTTTTGGACATTAAAAGGGGAAAGGGAACGAAATGAATGACTTCGAGAGTTTTTAAAATCTTAGTGGGGGAAAGACAGGGTAGGGGTCGGCCTAGGAAAATGGGAGGGAGGGGTAAAGGAATTTTTGTGTGCAAGGGGTTTGGAACTCCAGCAAGCGTGCATGACAGTTAAAAGAGTAAAGGGAGCAAATGCATTTTTAGGACTTGACTGCTTTGGAGTGAACAAGGAAATTTTTAAAGGGAATTCGGGGCCGGGACTTGAGTCCTGGAGAGGAAAGTACAGTTCGGGCATCTGAAGGGGGGAGTAATGTTTTGTTTTAAACGTAAGTAGAAAAAGCCTCTGAAGACAGTGATGGAGTAAATTAGATGAAGTTTTTCTTTTTCAGCCATCCTGAAAAATTTTTGTTAACAAATTATCATGTTTTTGATGTTGCAGGTGAACAGCTCTTACTAGCAGTTGTGGAGGGTCAGATGTTGGGGTTTTAAGATGTTGCTTGATGTGGGCTGCGCAACTGTCAGGAGAAAGGGCCCGGACACCACACACTGCACTCCAGGCTCGAACTTCTTATTACTGGAACAGAACGCTACTAGCTGAATGTTTCAAGTTTATTAAATGATGCCGCTGTGACCCCAACATAAAAGACAACTAAAAACACCATTATTAGCGTGCTAAATAAAGGTTTTGTACCAGAAAATATGTTTTTTGTTATTTTTGTATTATTTTTTTTTTTATACATTTGTTATTTTTTTTTATATTCTGGCTATGGTGTGTGTGTGTGTGGTGTTTTTGTGTTGTGTGGGTGTGTGTGTGGTGTGTGTGTTGTGTGTGTGTGTGTGTGTGTGGGGTGTGTGTGTGTTTTTGTGAAGGCTACAAAGGTTAATTACAAATTTTTTTTTTCCTCCCCACTTTCTTTAAAAAACCATGATGAGGTGTTTAGCTTCCAGCAGTTTTTTGTTTTTATTTTCTGTTGTGTGTTGTGTGTGGTGTGTGTGGTGGGGTGTGTGTGTGTGTGTGTTTTGGTGTGTGTGTGTGTGTGTGGTGTGTACTCATCATTGTATTCCCTATTTTTGGTTGCAGGGTCGATTCATAGCTCATGGCCCGTCCCCCCCCTGTCGCTTTTAGGTCACAGTCTCTGCCCCATGAATTTTATCATCCCTTTTCTTAAAGTTAGTATGAATCCTGCCCCACCCCCCTCACTTTCAGAAATACTTCCTAAAAAATATGTGATTCATCTGAGTCGTCAATTTCCCCAATTGTGACTCTTTGCTCTGTATCCCATCCCGGAACATCTTATCTCGCCCACCTTGTCCATTCCCTAATATTTTACATTTTGTTATCATGTCTCCTCGGCCCCCTGTCCCCCATTGTCTTCGGGCAATTAACCTTCCTCGAGGACATCCCCCTTTAGCTCATGACGTCTCGTTGCAAACGTTTAACTCTCTAATTTCATGACGTGCTTAAACAGGGTGGGTTATAATGATGCTGCATACTCCAATATAGCCCTGACGGTACAGGGTGTAAGAGCCCCTAATGATCCTTACAAAGATTCGGAAAGCTATTCTTGGGTTTGCTAGTCGCCCAATTTGCACCTGTGTAAAAAATTCCAGATTGAAAAAGGGGAAGGGGTACCTCACCCACTGCCCTCTGAAAGATTTAGCACTCTAAAAAAGGGGTTAGTGAATTTCCCCTACTTCCCAAAACAGTTTTTAAGGAACACTTTTTACCAGGCACGGGTCTCTCCTTGCTAGAATTTCTGATCAATACCAATGAGGGCTAAACGAAATAATTACTTTTTTTCCCCATAGCAGGAAAATTAAGAAAAACCGCGCCCCACTTGGTCTACAACTCAGGTTTTTTTGACTTCCAGTCTACGTAAATAACAAGAAACCTCTCTCCTGTGTTACTTCTGATTGTACAGACTACCAACGAGTGGATATAAAACAAACTAGCATTTTTTTGAGGGGATGATGGTGAGGACCGGGGCTTGGGACAACTAGGTTGAATTCAGACATCAACGTGAATACTCGAAAATCTCCCACTGAAAAAGAAGCAATAGTGAATTTTGATTGGGGCTGATCTATCGGGTCGAAATTTTGCTGACTTCACGCCCAAACCATTGAACTTTCATCACATCAACTTAGCAAATAGTGACAGCTGGATAATTTTCCTTTTGGGAGCATATACTGTGGCCATGATACAGAAAACCCGAAGGGACTTCAAGGAGTGGCGTTGGAAATGGGGGGGCTGCTTAAAGATAAATAACTTTGTCTTAGGGTTTTAGCAGCAGGAAAGTGACTTTCTAACCAATTTTTCACACACGATTATTTGGTTATGTGCGCCTCAGGAGATATGTTTGATATTATACCTCCCCAAGATCCTCATCCTTAAGGGGTTTGTATCTTTGGCCCCCTAGGCTGTATTCTGTCTGGGGGTCTTTTTTGCCCATCCTCGATATTATGATTTTGCATTTGGCGGGGATAAATCCAGAGTACTTTCCCAACTAGGCCGTAGCCTTTCCAGACCCTTTTGTATCCTGCCTGGTTCCCTCCAATTAAATTCTCATTAAGTTTAATCTTTGTGCAAACAGAGACATTCTAGTCTATTCCTTCATAATCATTCATATTTACAGAAACAGCCCCGGTCCCTAGAAGGCCCCCCTTGGAACCCCATTCGTCACAGTCACCAACTCCGACACCTCGTCACATACCATGCTCGCTGTTCCCTTTATTCAGGTATTCCTTTTCCACTGCGTGCCTTCCCAGTTTACCCCCTGGACCTCCAGCTTCTGCACAATTTTTCTTGTGGGGAAATGTGTCAAAACCTTTTAACAGTCAGGGGAACCGGTACCATCCCCTCTTTTTTTGTTTGTCACCTTGTCAGGAAACTCCAGGGGGTTTTATGAAACAGGATTTCCGCAGTGCGGGTTGCGCTATAAGCTCATTCCTTTTCAGGTGCTCCCCCACTTTTCTCCGAAAATCTTTTCCGGGTTTATAGTTTAATGCTGCATGTCTTCTCTTTTTTTTTAAAACTTGGGACTAACTTCTGTCTTCCATATCTAGGTAGTCCCCCTGTTTCGATAGATGTGTTGAAGATTGTTGTTATTTGTACATGAACGTCTCTGCCCCCTCTCGGCCCCAGGGAAGATATTATCGGGCCCCATTCCTTTGGGGTACCTAGTTACTTAGCGCTCTTTACCTCCCCCGGCTTTGTTTTTTTGGCCAACACTTGATGGAGTATCCCCCCCTCCGTTTTTTCAGATCCTTTCGTCTTCACCTGAATATTTCTTAAATCCTTTGGGACTGCTCACACTTTTTGGTCATTTATTGTGAGCTTCCTTCCTTCTTTTTTGGCTTGATTACAGGTTCTTTAGGGTTGTTTTCCTAAAAGGGGGGAGTTGGGCTCGCGGCAACCATTGTCGAATTTGCTGTTGGGCCCCCCTTTTTACCTAAACTTTTTTCATTCTGGTCTTTTAACTACTTCCCCTTTTTCCGGGATCCTTGGTCTTTTAATAATTGTTCCATTCTCTGGGACACTTTTTTTGGCGTCTCTACACCTTTGGGAACCAAGGGGCCATCCTCGCCATCTCATTATTTCGTTTCTCTTTTGTATAAAAATCTCCTCTTTCTTCCAATTATTGTTATAAACCCGTGCAAGAACCCCCTTTAAATCCTTTTTTGTCCCCTCTCTTCTAGTCTGCTTCATCCCCCCTTCTTGCTTCTCTCTCACTTGTAACTTACTATTTTTCTCAGAATCACATGATCACTAGACCCGGGGGTTTTTCATATGTGAGTCCTATTCTGCACTACCAAAGTGAATAATAGGTCCAGTCTCGCTGGTTCATCCTCTCCTGTTCTCTCTTGTTCCTACCTCTAAAATGTTGTAGGGTTGACGTACACGGTATACAGTGTAATGCATGACCCTTCCCTTGAAATGAAACGTATTCTCGGGTTTCCAGGCGCCCTATTCCCCATTTTTTTTGGTTAATTGCACCTCAGACGATGTGCTCGCTGGATGTTTCCCTAAGCTTTTTTCCTTGAGTGATTTTTTGCGTTTGATCTTTAAGGGTGTACTGTCCTTCCCTTAAAACTTAAATTTTGCCTTTCTTGGATTAATCAAACTCCCGGAGCCATTTTCAGACCCAACTTGCACTCTGTAGAGATCCCCTTGTAAATTTACCTTTCCCTTCCGCTTGTAACTGTCATTAGTTTCACATTGTCTGCAAACAGGGACACCTCTGACTCTCTCCCTTCCCTTTTTATCATTCACAAATACAAGAAAATCACCGGACGGACTGACCTTTGGGAACCCACTCGATACATGGAACGACGGACACCTTGTCTCGAACCGACATAAGTTTTTTCCTTTCTGTCAGGTATTTCCGATCTATTCGTACTTTCCCTCCTATTCCTGCCTGCTCCTCAAAAAATTTTAAACCAAAATTTGTGTGAACCTGTTTGAAAACCTTCCCATATTTTCCAAAAAAAGAAGTCTAACTATCCATCTCCCCCCCTGTCTTACTTTTTTTACCTTGTCATAGATCTCCAAAGGTTTTAAAGACAAATTTCCCCTCCTAAAACCATGTGGTTTTCATGTATCAGGCCTTGTGTTTTTTGGTATAAACCATTCTTTACCCGACAATCCTTTATAAATTACATACAAAGCTGCATCTACACCGGTTTTTAGGTTTGTGCAGCTTCTCGTCTACTTTCTTTAAAATTGGGACTACTTTTTTCTGTCTTCCCCACCTCAAGAGATGCCCTGTTTTAATAGGATTTTTGAAAAAGTTGTTAGATCTCACACAGTGTGTTCCCTCCCTCTCCAAGACACAAAGAGATATTATCTGGGCCCATGGCTTTATAGGTTGTAATTCCCCCCAGGAATTTTTACACCCAATCCTCAATTGTGTACAGTGTGTCCAGCCTTGCTGGCACCCACCACCTCGTTTTTTGGGGGCTCTCTGTCCCACCCTGAAAATTCCCTGGTCTGATCTGAGCCTTTATATTTTCCTCAGTTCTTCGTGAGCTCCTCTCTCTCCTTCTTCCCAATCTGATTCCCCGATTCCCTGATGAGCTGAAAAAACAACTTTGGGTCAGATTTTGGGTTTTTTATGGTATGTTATTTTGTATTTATACTGACTTCTCACCTTATTCATGCATATTCATTTCTGGCCTTTTTTTTCAACTGTTTTCCTGGGTCCTTTGCCCTTTTATCATTTTTCCTGTTCTTGCACACTTGGTTTTTTACCTCTCCACCCTCTTGGTAAAACCTCGGGCTCTAATCTTACGTTTTTTCTGTTTTCCTTTTATACAAACTTCTCCATGCCTTCCTGCACTTTATATTCACTAATTCCATTTCACGGGGGCCTGTGGCCTGGTGACAAAAGTTCTCGCTTCACACATGAGGGCTGGGTTTTCAATCTCTTTAATTCTCCCGTCTTTTTTCATCATGGTTCCCTTCGCCTCAGGGAATCCCATGAAAAATGATTTGCTCCTTTTTCCCCCCATCCCATTTTGTTTACCTGTTCTCTGGGGCTGTTTATGTACCCTTGGGGCCCCTCCCTTTTCCATCTCCCAGAAATTCCCCGGGGGCCTGGGAATGTTTCCCTGAGGTATTTCTTTGCTTTTACCCTCTTTTCCATCCCCCACTGTACTGTTTTTTTCTTTGCACAGTTCCTTGCTAGTTGGCCTTGCCTCTGTATTGTGCTTTGGGACTTCAAAATCCCCTCTGGCTCTGCATGTTGCCTCAGCAGCAAAGGGTTTAACTTCCACTTCTTGATCCTCCAGATATCTTCCTACCACTTCTTGCAAAAAATCACTTTGCTTTTGATCCCCCTACGTTCTATTTTTGTTTCGATCCTTTTTGCCAGTGATTCTTGTTCATCCATCCTCCCGGTACCTTCGTATTTTGTCTTTCTATGTGGTGTTGTGTGTTTTGTGTGTCTCACCTATTTGTGGTTGCAGAGTCGAGACAGTTCCTGGCCCCCGCCTCTTCACTCTTTGCTACAGGGCCTTTCTCTCCCCGCTCCATGAACTTTTTCTTACCTTTTTAAAACAATGTATAGTTTTCCCCTTTATTATGTTGTCACTAGTTGCTGACCCCTGGATATGTTTTTTTAGCTTATCTGAGTATACAGTCCCTCCATATGTTTTTATAGACGACCCCTTTCTAGACTTATCGGGTCATGGTTTACTCATGGATGCTGCATGTGAGGTCGTGCATGTCCCTTTCTCACTCCATGGACAGGCCCAAGTCGGTTCAGCGGCTGGGCTCCCCCCCACACCTGAATTTAAGTGTACACAACCCAACAAGTGTTTTATTTCCCAAACATCATATCTCCAAGAACCTTTCAACAAAGTCACTTTCCAAAATTTTTAATCTTTCCCGAAAACTCAGAATTTTTTAAATCTAAAATTTCGACTCCTTGTTTCGTGCCCCCCTCTGGAACACCTGTCCTTTCCACATTATTTATTCCTCTCAGTATTTTGTATGTCGTTATTATGTCCCCCCCTAACCCTCCTGTCCTTACTGTCGTCAGGCCGATTTATTAAACCCCTTTTTTCAATGTCATTCCTCTTAGCTCTGGAACTAACCTTGTTGTAAACCTTACACTTTCTCTAATTTCTTTAGTGCTTGCCAGGTTGGGACCCAAAATGGTCTGCATTTTCCCGTATAGGATGACGTACAGGTGTACAAAGCTTTAACGGTTCCGTACTGAGGGTTTGGGAAACATTCAAGGTGGCCGGACGCCCATATGTTGCAGCAGTTTTCTGGTTTACTGCACCTCAGGAGATGTGCTCATATTTTTTCAAACCAAATGTTTTTTTCCGAATTTAGGGTTTTGTGTGTGAGTTGTGTATGGGTGTGTGGTGTGTGTGTGTGGTGTGGGTGTGTGTGTGGTGTGTGTGTGGTGTGGTGTTGTGTGTGTGGGTGTTGTGTATGTGTTGTGTGTGGGGTGGTGGGTGTGTGTTGTATGTGTGTGTGGGGGTGGGTGGTGGTTTGTGTGTGTGTGCATGTGTATGTATGTTGGTGTGTGTGGTGTGCGTGTGTGTGTGTTGTGTATGTGTGCGGTGTGTCAGGGTGTACTCACCTATTTTACTCACCTATTTTTGTTGGAGGGTCGAGTCCTAGCTCCTGGGCCCCCCCTCTTTACCGTTGCTACTGACCCCCTCTCACCCCCGCTCCATGAGCTTTATCAAACCTCGTCTTAAACTGTTATGGTTCCTGCCTCCACTACGTCATTTTTTTTAGGCATTCCACTGCCTTACAACTTTTAGAAAAACTTCCCCTATCTCTCTGACTCTTTGTTTTCAACTTTCAATTGTGGGGCCTCTTGTTTCTGTGTCCCCTCCCTGGAAAATCCTGTCTTTGTCCCCCTTTCATTCCACGCAGTATTTTAATTCGTTACAGTCTCCCCTGACCCCCTGTCCTCCAGTGTCGTCAGGCCGATTTCCCTTTTAAACTTTTCCCCATAGGCTTCCCCTTGCTCATGTGTGTGTGTGGTGTGTGTGTGTGTGAGTGTGTGTGTGTGGGGACAAAACCTATTTTTACCCATTTGTGGTTGCAGGGGGCGAGTCCTAGCTCCTGGGCCCCCCCTCTTTACCGGTTTCTACAGGCCCTCTCTCTCCCCGCTCCCCTGAGCTTTTTCAAACCTCTCTTTAAAAATGTGTAAGGTTCCCGTCCCTACGTCATTTTCTAGGCATTTTCCCCTCCTTACAACTCTATGACTGAAGAAATACTTCCTACTACCCTGACTCATTTTTTGGGCTTCAACTTCCAATTGTGGGCCCCTTGTTTTCTGTGTCCCCTCCCTGGAACATCCTGTCCTTTTCCACCCTTTTCTATTTCCACGCAGTATTTTAATGTCTTATCATGTCTCCCCTACCCCCTGTCCTCCCGTGCGTCAGGGGCCCTTTCCCTTAATCTTTCTTATAGGACATTTCCCCTTTGCTCGGAACTAACCTTGTTGCAAACCTTTTTATTTTTTCTAGTTTCTGACGGCTTTTTCAAGTGCGGGGTTTCCAAACGGTCTGCAAAATCCCGTAGGGCCTGACATACACGGTGTACAGGTCTTGAATGATTCCTTTCTAAGGTTCGGAATGCTGTTTCAGGGTTTGCCCGGCGCCCATATGCGCAGCAGTTATCTGATTGATGTGTGCTTCCCGGAGACATGCCGGTGTTTACTCAACCCCCAAATCTTTCTCCTTGAGTAGGGTTGCAGTCTTTGGCCACCCAGCCTAACTCTGTCTGGGTCTTCTGTGCCCTTCCCTATCTTCATGACTTTTCATTTGGGAGGATTAAAATTTGAGAAGCCATTTTCTGGGCCAGGGGTCCATCTGTCCAGGTCTCTTTGAAGCCTGCCGGTCCTATCAATTTAATTCTCCTCATTAACTTTACATCTCTGCAAAAAGGGGGCCTTTTAGTCCAAAACCCTTTTCCTCATTCGTTCCAATACCAAAAAAAACTGGCCTAGGACCGACCCCTGTGGGACCCCCCGTCCAGGTGCCCCCTGTGATACATCATTTCGTACCATATCGTTGTTTCCTCCCGTCAGGATTCTCTGATCCTTGCAGTTTCTCCTTTTTGTTAATGCGCCTGATGCTCAGCTTCTGCACAATCTCTTTGGGAACTGTGTCAAAGCCCCCTTGCAGTCCAAAAAAGATGAATCACCCCCCCCTCTCTCTCTTGTCTTACTTTTGTTATTTTATATAAAAATCCAGAAGGTTTGTAACCGGATTTCCTTTCCCGAATCCGTGCTGGGTTGGGATTTATCTCCTGTTCCGTTTGGTCTCCACCCCTCCCCCCTGATAATCTTTCCATAATTTTGCATACTATAACGTCAAGCACAGGTCTATATTTAGTGCCTTTTTCTGTCTCCTTTTTTTTAAAAGGGAACTACATTTGCCGTCTTCCCTACCTCAGGTAGTTGCCCCGTTTCCAGGGGGTGTGTTGAAATTTTGGGAAGTGGTAGACAACAACTGCTCCCTTCTAAGGACCCCTGGGGAATGTTTCCGGTCCCATTTCCTTTTTAGGGATCGATGTCCCTTACAGTTTTTTCCCTCCTCCTCATCGTTTATGTCGTCCAACACTTGTTGGTGATTCCCCTTTTTGGTCCCCCTCTGGTCTGTCCCCCCAGAGTCCCCTTCCCGTCCCACTGTAAATACTTTCCTTTAAAATTTGTGTTGATCCTCACATACCCTTGTGTTTCTGGAAATTCTCCACCTTTTTTCCCCAGCCTTTTCACCTGGGCCTTACTTTGTCTTTCCCCCTAAGGGCTATACAGCATTTCGGGGCAGATTTTACTTTCGACTATTCGTTTTTCATACTGTCGCGGGCCTCCCTCCTTATGCGCAACTCGTTTCTGGCTTTCTATAATCTCCTTGTTTTCCTGGGTCCTATGCCTCCTGTACCTTTTCCAATTTTTCTGTTGCACTTAGTTTTTTGCCTCCTACACCTTCGGGTAAACCAAAGGGCTCGTTTGGCTTCCTATTATTTCTGTTTCCCTTGGGGAAAAAAACTTTTTTCTGCCTCCTTGCACTTTTTGCCACATATTCCCCATCTTTTATGATTTTCCCACCATTTCCTTTTCCCACTGAACCTCCGCGGGAAATTTCTCATCCCGGTAGTCCCCCCTTTTAAGTTTGGCCCCCCCCCTTTTTCTGTTACCTTCTCCACTTGAACTTACTATAAGTAAAATCAGAACCACATGATCGCTACTCCAAGGGGCCTCTCGTAATGATGTCCTCGATGTTGAAATCTCAGGGTGAACACAAACCAGTTTGCTGGCTCATCCCCCCTCTCTCTCTGGTTGTGTCCCTGACTGTTATCATGAGGTTTTTTAAGTACCAATCCCTCATCTTGGGTTCCCCTGTTTTGGGGGCCCCCCGTGGCTCCAGGTTTTTCCCCCGTCGATCTCCTGTGGTTGAAATCGCCCATTTCCAGTAAATTTTCTCTGTCGAGTAACTCTTTTTTGCCACCTCAGCCCCGTGTGTCCCCCACACCCGTTGTTTTTTTCGTATCCCCTCTGGCCTCCTGCAGTTTTTGGGGGGTTATACATCATCCAATGACTACTTTATGTTCTCCCCGGGCTGAAAAGTCCTACAAAGTATCTCTTTCTCCAATCATGTCCATGCTTCCATTTCCTTTAAATCCCCATTGGTGTTTTTTTGAGAGTGCAAAACCCTCCTCCCCTTCTACTCCTTTTATCTTCTCAGGGGTTGATACCTGTTGGGGATGTTCTTTTATTTTTCAGCGGTTTTGTTTCTGGACTGCTAGATGTCTGGGGGTTTTTCACTGATTCTTTCATTCCACTCCTCAGTTTATTCTTATTCCATCCGCTTTGGTACCAAACCTTTAGTTTCTTTTCTATCATTGTGGTCATGAAGTATATTGGGTTTGGGGGACGAGAGCCTTGGTGGGGGGCCTATAGGGGGGTGGGGTAGGGGGGTATGTGTGATGGGGGGGGGGGTCAGAATGCCCCTAAGGGACGCTGTTGGGGTGAGGGTTTTGATATGGGGGTTGGTGGGAGAGGGGCAGTGAGTGGGTTGTAGTATAGGTTTTTCAGTTCGTTGGAATGTCGCGGGGGGTCTTTTTGGGGAGATTCTTTTGGGGTTTTGGGTTTTCCCTTCCCCCTGTTCTGGGCCTGCTCATTTCATTGCTTTCTCTTCCTCCTTGCGTCCCCCTGTACCCTCTTTTCGTGTAGTATTTTTTTCTTGTTTCTTCGCGGCGAGGGTTCTCTCTGGTAACCCCCCGTTTGTCCTCGTCTTTCTTTCCCCTTGCAGAATCCTGATTCGAACTGATTCTTCCTTGAAAATTTTCTCTGACAGGCCGTATCCTTCCACCGCAAACCCCCCAATTTTTTCTGAAAATTTGTCACCTGGGGATATTGCCCTCCCCTATTGTTTTCAGATGCCTTTAATCATTTTTTTTCTCCTCCTTTTTATTTTTTTCAAAAGTTGTCCCCCTTGCTTCTTGGAGCCCGTACACAAAAAATGCCTCGCCCCTTTTCCCCTTTCCCCCTGATCTCCATCTGCTTCCTCGGGGGCATTTTATTTCCTTTTCCCTTGACATTTCTTGCCTTTATCCCTGCATATCTGAAACTTTTATTCTTTTATTTGTGTGTGTGTGGTGTGTTGTGTGTCTTGTATGTGGGTGTGTGTGTGCGTGTTTTGGGGTGTGGGTCAGTGTTTGTTGTGTGTTATGTGTATGTGGTGTGGGTATGTGTGTATATTTGTGTGTTTATGTGTGTATATGTGTGTGTGTGTGGTGGTGGTGTGTGGTGTGTGGGTGTGTGTGTGTGTGTGGGGTGTGTGTATGTGTGTGTGTGTATAGGTTTTGGTGTGTGTGTGCGTGTGTGGTGCGGGGCGGTGTGTGTTGTGTTGTGTGGTGGTGGTCTGTGTGTCTGTGGTGTGTATTGTGTGGTGTGTTGTATGTGTTTGTGTGTGTTGGGGGTGTGTAGGTGTGTGTGTGTACTCACCTTAGTCTGACCTAGTTGAGGGGGCGGGGGGCGAGTCCCCAGTTCCGGCCCCCCCCCTCTTCACCGGTTGTACTAGGCCCTCTCTCTCCCCGCTCCATGACTTTATCAAACCTCGTCTTAAACTGTGTATGGTTCCTGCTCCACTACGTCATTTTCTAGGCTATTCCACTGCTTACAACTCTATGACTGAAGAAATATTTCCCTACTATCTCTCTGACTCATTTGTGTCTTCAATTTCCAATTGTGGCCTCTTGTTTCTGTGCCCCCTCCCTGGAACATCCTGTCCTTGTCCACCTTGTCTTTTTCCACGCATTTATTTTATATGTCGTTTTCATGTCTCCCCTGACCCTCCTGTCCTCCAGTGTCGTCAGGCCGATTTCCCTTAATCTTTCTTCATAGGACATTCCCCTTAGCTCTGGAACTAACCTTGTTGCAAACCTTTGTACTTTCTCTAGTTTCTTGACGTGCTTTATCAAGTGCGGGTTCCAAGCAGGTGCTGCAAACTCCAGTATGGGCCTGACATACACGGTGTCAGTGTCTTGAATGATTCCTTACTAAGGTATCGGAATGCTGTTCTCAGGTTTGCCAGGCGCCCATATGCTGCAGCAGTTATCTGATTGATGTGTGCTTCCGGAGACATGCTCGGTGTTATACTCACCCCAAATCTTTCTCCTTGAGTGAGGTTTGCAGTCTTTGGCCACCTAGCCTATACTCTGTCTGTGGTCTTCTGTGCCCTTCCCTATCTTCATGACTTTGCATTTGGCAGGATAAATTCGAGAAGCCATTTGCTGGACCAGGTTGTCCAGTCTGTCCAGGTCTCTTTGAAGTCCTGCCTGGTCCTCATCAGATTTAATTCTCCTCATTAACTTCACATCATCTGCAAACAGGGACACTTCTGAGTCTAACCCTTCCGTCATGTCGTTCACATATACCAAAAATAGCACTGGTCCTAGGACCGACCCCTGTGGGACCCCGCTCGTCACAGGTGCCCACTGTGATACATCATTACGTACCATGACTCGTTGTTGCCTCCCTGTCAGGTATTCTCTGATCCATTGCAGTGCTCTTTCTGTTATATGCGCCTGATGCTCTAGCTTCTGCACTAATCTCTTGTGAGGAAACTGTGTCAAAGGCCTTCTTGCAGTCCAAGAAGATGCAATCAACCCACCCCTCTCTCTCTTGTCTTACTTCTGTTATTTTATCATAAAACTCCAGAAGGTTTGTGACACAGGATTTGCCTTCCATGAATCCGTGCTGGTTGGCATTTATACTCCTGTTCCGTTCCAGGTGCTCCACCACTCTCCCTGATAATCTTCTCCATAATTTTGCATACTATACACGTCAATGACACAGGTCTATAGTTTAGTGCCTCTTTTCTGTCTCCTTTTTTGAAAATGGGAACTACATTTGCCGTCTTCCCATACCTCAGGTATTTTGCCCAGTTTCCAGGGATGTGTTGAAGATTGTGGAAATGTGGTATGCAAAAACATATCTGCTCCCTCTCAAAGGGGACCCATGGAGAGATGTTGTCCGGTCCCATTGCCTTTGAGGTATCGATGTCCCTTAGCAGTTTCTTCACCTCCCTCATCTGTTGTATGTCGTCCAACACTTTTTGGGGTGTATTCTTGTTGGTGTCCCCATCTGGTCTGTCCCCCCAGAGTCCTTCCTGTTCTACTGTAAATACTTCCTTAAATTCGTGTTGAGCTCCTCACATACCTTTTGGGATGTTTTTTGTGAGTTCTCCACCTTCTTTCCTCAGCCTTATCACCTGGTCCTTGACTGTTGTCTTCCTCCTAATGTGGCTATACAGCAGTTTCGGGTCAGATTTTACTTTCGATGCTATGTCGTTTTCATACTGTCGCTGGGCCCCCCTCCTTATTGCGCATACTCGTTTCTGGCTCTTCTACTTTAAACTCCTTGTTTTCCTGGGTCCTATGCCTCCCGTACCTTTTCCATTCTCTGTTGCACTTAGTTTTTGCCTCCCTACACCTTCGGGTAAACCAAGGACTCGTTTTGGTCTTCCTATTATTTCTGTTTCCCTTGGGAACAAAACTTTCCTCTGCCTCCTTGCACTTTGTTGCCACATATTCCATCATCTCGTTTACTGATTTTCCCACCATTTCTCTGTCCCACTGAACCTCCTGCAGGAAGTTTCTCATACCCGTTTTAGTCCCCCCTTTTATAGTTTTTGGCCCGTCCCCCTTTAGTTCCCGTTACCTTCTCCATTGTAACTCTACTATATAGTCAAAATCAGAACCACATGATCGCTAGCTCCAAGGGGCCTCTCGTAAGTGATGTCCTCGATGTCTGAAAATGCTCAGGGTGAACACAAGATCCAGTTTGCTGGCTCATCCTCCCCTCTCTCTCTGGTTGTGTCCCTGACATGTTGATGCATTGAGGTTTTTTAAGTACCACACCATCATCTTGGCTCTCCATGTTTCGGGACCCCCATGTGGCTCCAGGTTTTCCAGTCGATCTCCCTGTGGTTGAAATCGCCCCTTACCCGTAAATTTGCTCTGCTCGAGTAAGCTCTTCTTGCCACCTCAGCCAGTGTGTCCACGATCACCCTGTTGTTTTCTTCGTACTCCTCTCTGGCCTCCTGCAGTTCTGTGGTGGGTTATACATCACTCCAATGACTACTTTATGTTCTCCGGACTGAATTGTACCTACAATGTAGTCTCTTTCTCCAATCATGTCCATGCCTTCCATTTCCTCAAATCCCCATTGGTGTTTTATGAGCAGTGCAACCCCTCCTCCCCTTCTACTCCTTCTATCTTTCCTCAGGATCTGATATCCTGTTGGGAAGATTGTGTCTGTTATTGTCTCAGCGAGTTTTGTTTCTGTGGGCTGCTATGATGTCTGGGGATTTTTCACTGATTCTTTCATTCCACTCCTCATGTTTATTCGTTATTCCATCCGCGTTTGTGTACCAAACCTTTAGTTTCTTTTCTATCATTGTGGTCATGCAAGTATATTGGGTTGGGGGGAGCGAGAGCCTTGGTGGGGGCCTATATGGGGCTGTGGTGTAGGTGGGGTATGTGTTGATGGGGGGTGGGGTCAGAATGCCCATAAGGGACAGCTGTTGGGGGTGAGGTTTGTGATATGGGGGTTGGTGGCAGAGGGAACAGTGAGTGGGTTGTAGTATAGGTTGCTCAGTTGCGTTGGGAATGTCGCGGGTGGGGTCTTTTGGTGGGAGATTCTGTGGGGTGTGTTTGCCCTTCCTCCTGTGTCTGGGTCCTGCTCATTTTCATTGCTTCTCGTTCCTCCTTGCGTCTCTGTACCCTCTCTTTCAGTGTAGTCATTTCTTCTTGTGTTCTGTCGCGGTCGAGGTATACTCTCTGGTACCCCTGTTTGTCCCTCAGTCTTGCTTTCTCTTGCAGAATCCTGATTCGAACTGATTCTTCCTTGAAAGTTACTCTGACAGGCCGTATCCTTCCACTCGCAAACCACCCAATTCTCTGAAAATTTGTCACCTGGGTCATATTGCCCTCCCCTATTGTTTTCATGATGCCTTCAATCATTTTTTTCTCCTCCTGTTTTATTTCTTCAAAGTTGTCCCCCTTGGCTTCTTGGAGCCCGTACACAAAAACTGACCTCGCCCTTTCCTCCTCCCACTGAGTCTCCATCTGCTTCCTCTGAGGCATTTTATTTCCTTCCATTGACATGTTCTTGCCTTCAGTCCCTGTCATATCTGAAACTTCTATTCTTCTATTTGTGTGTGTGTGTGTGTGTCTGTGTGTCTGTGTATGTGGGTGTGTGTGTGTGCGTGTGTGTGTGAGTGTACGTGTGTGTGTGTGTGTATGTGTATGTGTGTGTGGGTATGTGTGATATGTTGTGTGTGGTATGTGTGTATATGTGTGTGTGTTTTGTGTAGTGTGTGTGTGTGTGTGGTGTTGTGTGTGTGTGTGTGTGTGTGTGTGTGTGTGTGTGTGTGTATGTGTGTGTGTGTATAGGTTGTGTGTGTGTGTGTGCGTGTGTGTGTGCGTGTGTGCGTGTGTGTGTGTGTGTGTGTGTGTGTGTGTGTCTGTGTGTCTGTGTGTGTGTATGTGTGTGTGTGTATGTATGTGTGTGTGTGTGTGTGTGTGTGTATGTGTGTGTGTGTGTACTCACCTAGTAGTACTGACCTAGTTGAGGTTGCGGGGGTCGAGTCCGAGTTCCTGGCCCCGCCTCTTCACTGATCGCTACTAGGTCACTCTCCCTGAACCGTGAGCTTTATCATACCTCTGCTTAAAGCTATGTATGGATCCAGCTTCCACTACATCGCTTCCCAAACTATTCCACTTACTGACTACTCTGTGGCTGAAGAATTACTTTCTAACATCCCTGTGATTCTGTGTCTTCAACTTCCAACTGTGTCCCTTTGTTACTGTGTCCAATCTCTGGAACATCCTGTCTTTGTCCACCTTGTCAATTCCTCTCAGTATTTTGTATGTCGTTATCATGTCCCCCCTATCTCTCCTGTCCTCCAGTGTCGTCAGGTTGATTTCCCTTAACCTCTCCTCGTAGGACATACCTCTTAGCTCTGGGACTAGTCTTGTTGCAAACCTTTGCATTTTCTCTAGTTTCTTTACGTTCTTGGCTAGGTGTGGGTTCCAAACTGGTGCCGCATACTCCAATGTGGGCCTAACGTACACGGTGTACAGGGTCCTGAATGATTCCTTATTAAGATGTCGGAATGCTGTTCTGAGGTTTGCTAGGCGCCCATATGCTGCAGCAGTTATTTGGTTGATGTGCGCTTCAGGAGATGTGCCTGGTGTTATACTCACCCCAAGATCTTTTTCCTTGAGTGAGGTTTGTAGTCTCTGGCCCCCTAGACTGTACTCCGTCTGCGGTCTTCTTTGCCCTTCCACAATCTTCATGACTTTGCACTTGGTGGGATTGAACTCCAGGAGCCAATTGCTGGACCAGGTCTGCAGCCTGTCCAGATCCCTTTGTAGTTCTGCCTGGTCTTCGATCGAGTGAATTCTTCTCATCAACTTCGCGTCATCTGCAAACAAGGGGCACCTCAGAGTCTATTCCTTCCGTCATGTCGTTCACAAATACCAGAAAAAAGCACTGGGTCCTAGGACTGACCCCTGTGGGACCCCTGGTCACAGGTGCCCACTCTGACACCTCGCCACGTACCATGACTCGCTGCTGTCTTCCTGACAGGTTTTTCCCTGATCCATTGTAGTGCCTTCCCTGTTATCCCTGCTTGGTCCTCCAGTTTTTGCACCAATCTCTTGTGTGGAACTGTGTCAAACGCCTTCTTGCAGTCCAAGAAAATGCAATCCACCCACCCCTCTCTCTCTTGTCTTACTGCTGTCACCATGTCATAGAACTCCAGTAGGTTTGTGAAACAGGATTTCCCGTCCTGAAACCATGTTGGCTGCTGTTGATGAGATCGTTCCTTTCTAGGTGTTCCACCACTCTTCTCCTGATAATCTTCTCCATGATTTTGCATACTATACATGTCAGTGACACTGGTCTGTAGTTTAATGCTTCATGTCTGTCTCCTTTTTTAAAGATTTGGACTACATTTGCTGTCTTCCATGCCTCAGGCAATCTCCCTGTTTCGATAGATGTATTGAATATTGTTGTTAGGGGTACACATAGCGCCTCTGCTCCCTCTCTCAATACCCATGGGGAGATGTTATCTGGCCCCATTGCCTTTCAGGTATCTAGCTCACTCAGAAGCCTCTTCACTTCTTCCTCGGTTGTGTGCACTGTGTCCAGCACATGTTGGTGTGCCCCACCTCTCCGTCTTTCTGGAGCCCCTTCTGTCTCCTCTGTGAACACTTCTTTGAATCTCTTGTTAGGTAAGACACATATGCAACAGTTAGGTATCTTTATTTCGAAACGTTTCGCCTACACAGTAGGCTTCTTCAGTCGAGTACAGAAAAGTTGTTAGAAGCAGAAGATACTTGAAGACGATGTAATCAGTCCATCACCCTTAAAGTTTTGAGGTGGTTAGTCCCTCAGTCTGGAGAAGAGCATTGTTCCGTTGTCTGAAACAATATGAAGTTGAAGTGACAGGATGGAGCCTTTATATAGTGCCAGGTGGTGAGACGTAGGTTGCTTTGGGAGGGCAGGTCCCTCTCAAACCCAGCCGTTCTCACTAGTAGAGGTCGAAGTTGATGGTCTATACCAAGATACCCTTGTGTTGCAGTGTCTGACAAAATGAACATTAAAATGGTATAAAATACCGACAGATTGTTAGGTAAGACACATATGCAACAGTTAGGTATCTTTATTTCGAAACGTTTCGCCTACACAGTAGGCTTCTTCAGTCGAGTACAGAAAAGTTGTTAGAAGCAGAAGATACTTGAAGACGATGTAATCAGTCCATCACCCTTAAAGTTTTGAGGTGGTCAGTCCCTCAGTCTGGAGAAGAGCATTGTTCCGTTGTCTGAAACAATATGAAGTTGAAGTGACAGGATGGAGCTTTATATAGTGCCAGGTGGTGAGACGTAGGTTGCTTTGGGAGGGCAGGTCCCTCTCAACTTCGACCTCTACTAGTGAGAACGGCTGGGTTTGAGAGGGACCTGCCCTCCCAAAGCAACCTACGTCTCACCACCTGGCACTATATAAAGGCTCCATCCTGTCACTTCAACTTCATATTGTTTCAGACAACGGAACAATGCTCTTCTCCAGACTGAGGGACTTCCCACCTCAAAACTTTAAGGGTGATGGACTGATTACATCGTCTTCAAGTATCTTCTGCTTCTAACAACTTTTCTGTACTCGACTGAAGAAGCCTACTGTGTAGGCGAAACGTTTCGAAATAAAGATACCTAACTGTTGCATATGTGTCTCACCTAACAATCTGTCGGTATTTTATACCATTTTAATGTTCTTTGAATCTCTTGTTGAGTTCCTCACATACTTCACGGTCATTTCTTGTTGTCTCTCCTCGTTCCTTCCTTAGCCTGATTACCTGGTCCTTGACGGTTGTTTTCCTCCTGATGTGGCTGTACAACAGTTTCGGGTTAGATTTGGCTTTCGCTGCTATGTCATTTTCATATTGTCTTTGGGCCTCCCTTCTTATCTGTGCATTTTCGTTTCTGGCTCTACGACTGCTCTCCTTATGTGTGTGTGTGTGTGTGTGTGTGTGTGTATTTGGATGTGTGAGTGGGTATCTGCATGAGTGTGTGTGTGTGTATGTGTGTGTGTACTGTGTGTGTGCAGTGTGTGTGTGTGTGTGGGTGTGTGTGCGTGTGTGTACCCACCTAATTGTACTCACCTAATTGTGGTTGCAGGGGTCGAGACTCAGCTCCTGGCCCCGCCTCTTCACTGATCGCTACTGGGTCCTCTCTCTCTCTCTCTGCTTCCTGAGCTTTGTCATACCTCTTCTTAAAACTATGTAGGGTTCCTGCCTCTACTACTTCACTTGCTAGGCTATTCCACTTGCTGACAACTCTATGACTGAAGAAATACTTCCTAACGTCCCTGTGACTCGTCTGAGTCTTCAGCTTCCAGTTGTGACCCCTTGTCCCTGTGTCCCCTCTCTGGAACATCCTATCTCTGTCCACCTTGTCTATTCCCAGCAGTATCTTGCATGTCGTTATCATGTATCCCCTGACCCTTCGGTCCTCCAGTGTCGTCAGTCCGATTTCCCTCAACCTTTCCTCGTATGACATTCCCCTGAGCTCTTGAACTAGCCTTGTTGCAAAGCTTTGTACTTTCTCTAACTTCTTGACGTGCTTTACCAGGCGTGGGTTCCAGACTGGTGCTGCATACTCCAGTATGGGCCTAACATACACATTGTACAGTGTTTCGGACGATTCCTTATTGAGGAATCAGAACGCTATTCTCAGGTTTGCCAGGCGCCCGTATGCTGCAGCGGTTATTTGGTTGATGTGTGCCTCCATTGATGTGCTCGGTGTTATGGTCACCCCAAGGTCTTTTTCCCTGAGTGAGGTCTGTAGTCTTTGTCCACCTAGCCTATACTCTGTCTGCGGTCTTCTTTGCCCCTCCCCAATCTTCATGACTTTGCATTTGGCTGGATTGAATTCGAGAAGCTAGTTACTGGACCACATGTTAAGCCTCTCCAGGTCTCTTTGCAGTCCTGCCTCATCCTCGTCCGATTTAATTCTTCTCATCAACTTCACGTCATCTGCGAACAGGGACACTTCAGAGTCTAGTCCTTCCATCATGTCGTTCACATATATCAAAAATAGCACTGGTCCTAGAACTGACCCCTGTGGGACCCCGCTCGTAACAGGCGCCCACTGTGATACCTCTTCAAGTACCATGACTCGTTGCTGCCTCCCTGTCAGGTATTCCCTTATCCATTGCAGTGCCCTTCCTTTTACGTGTGCCTGATCCTCCAGCTTCTGCACTAAT
>NC_069489.1:2590296-2680296 GCF_026875155.1 Cherax quadricarinatus | reverse complement strand
CTGTTATCCTGGATGTAAAGGGAGCAAAATAAACACAGCAGTAAAACTTTTGACTTGTATCATCCTTCACCAATTTAGAACAGAAGTATGTACACTATATACACTATGTACAATAATAGGTATTAGTGCACTCCACGGAAAGCAAGGCAGAATAGAAGCCACTAGAGAGCAGACCGTGCTTCAACCAGCTCTTGAATGGGAATGACAAGGGCTGACAGGCGAGTGGTGCCCACATCACTTCTGCGATTGCCAAAACCATCTTCTCATTGGCTGGAACCTGTGAACTGGTTGAACGACGGGGCCTCATCGTCAGCCCTTAGTTCCCTGGTTCGCTGGAAGTAGGGAAGACAGTTTTAGCAGAAAACCAGTCAATAGGATGGCTATGATCTCTGACGTGACAGAAAAGAGAATTGTTATTGTCGGCAAGCCTTACCTTCTGCCAGACTAACACTTCGCACTAATCTCGTTCATACCTCTCCTCCCTCTACAGATGTTCCTGGAGTCTACTTTATTTCTTGCTCCTCCTGTCCTCTTCAATGCTTCGGAAAAACTGGCCGATCTCTTTCTGATAGACTTAGGGAGCACAAAAATAGTGTTAGGTTTGCTGACACTAACAATGCTCTTTTCTGTCACGTCAGAGATCACAGCCATCCTATTGACTGGTCTTCTGCTAAAACTGTCTTCCCTACTTCCAACTCGAACAGTCGCCGTCTAGTTGAAGTCTCTCTAATACACAACTTTCCATGTATGAATCTTAGCCCTGGCTTCGTCTCTGTAGATGCCTTCCTCTCCCACTACATTGTAAAATGCTCCAAACTTCAGAACACCTTGACTTAACTTGACTCCTCATTTTTTTCTTCTTCTTTTTCTTCTTCTCCCTCTTCCCCTTTCCTCTTTCCTTTTTCTCCTCTGGGTTGTCTTTCCCTCTTCTGTCTCGTGTTTCTGTTCCTTCTTCATTTATTTCACCACTTTCCCTTTCACGCACCTCTGTGCGCTTGCTCTCCCTCTGTGGGCACCTAGCTCTCTTGCAGTGCTCCCCTTCCTTTGTTTTTGAGTGGCTCGTCCTCCTTATTCCCCATTTCTACCACTACTACTACCTCTTCTACTACTACCACTATTTCTACTACTGATGAAATTAAGACACATATGCAGCGTCTGGGTGTCTTTGTTGTGGACGTTTCGCCATCCAGTGGCTGGCTGGATGGCGAAACGTCTGTGATTGGGATGCCCGGGTGTTGCGCATGTGTCTTAATTTCATCTTGTCGGTATTATATACCATTCTTGTACTACTACTACTACTACTACCACCACCTCTTCCTGCCTATATATAGCCGTCCTGCTTCACTTCTGGTTAGTGTGACTTTGTGAATGGTCCAAGTCGGACCGAAACGTCGTCGTAAGCTTCTCTCTTTTATGTGCGGGTTATTTGTGTATCGTTCCAGTCACGGTATTGTGCCTTTTTTGTTATCCTCAGAATCTAGATTCCATGATGTTGCATTAGGGAATCCCGCCTACCAGTGACTATGCCCTCGTCTGCTACACGTCCCCTTTCCAGGCTCCTTGCATCTGCGGTCTTATACTCACCCCAAGATCTTTCTCCTTGAGCGAGGTTTGCAGTCTTTGGCCACTTTGCCTATACTCTGTCTCCGGTCTTCTTTGTTCTTCCCCAATCTTCATGGCTTTGCATTTGGCAGGGTTAAATTCAAGAAGTCAGATGCTGGGCCAGGTGTCCAGCCTGTCCAGGTGTGTGTGTGTTTGTACTCACATAATTGTACTCACCTAATTGTGGTTGCAGGGGTCGAGACTCAGCTCCTGGCCCCGCCTCTTCACTGATAGCTACTAGGTCCTCTCCCTCTCTGCTTCCCGAGCTTTGTCATACCTCTTCTTAAAACTATGTATGGTTCCTGGCTCCACTACTTCACTTGCTAAGCTATTCCACTTCCTGACGACTCTATGACTGAAGAAATACTTCCTAACGTCCCTGTGACTCGTCTGAGTCTTCAGCTTCCAATTGTGACCCCTTGTTTCTGTGTCCCCTCTCTGGAACATCCTGTCTCTGTCCACCTTGTCAATTCCCCGCAGTATCTTATATGTCGTTATCATGTCTCCCCTGACCCTTCTGTCCTCCAGTGTCGTCAGTCCGATTTCTCTTAACCTTTCTTCGTACGACATTCCCCTGAGCTCTGGAACTAGCCTTGTTGCAAACCTTTGTACTTTCTCTAACTTCTTGACGTGCTTAACCAGGTGTGGGTTCCAGACTGTTGCTGTATACTCCAGTATGGGCCTAACATACACAGTGTACAGTGTCTTCAACGATTCCTTATTAAGGTATCGGAACGCTATTCTCAGGTTTGTCATGCACCCGTATGCTGCAGCAGTTATTTGGTTGATGTGTGCCTCCAGTGACGTGCTCGGTGTTATGGTCACACCAAGGTCTTTCTCCCTGAGTGAGGTCTGTAGTCTTTGTCCACCTAGCCTATGTTCTGTCTGAGGTCTTCTTTGCCCCTCCCCAATCTTCATGACTTTGCATTTGGCAGGGTTGAATACGAGAAGCCAGTTTCTGGGCCACGTGTCCAGCCTGTCCAGGTCTCTTTGCAGTGCTGCCTCATCCTCGTCCGATTTGATTCTTCTCATCAGCTTCACTTCATCTGCAAATAGGGACACTTCAGAGTCTATTCCTTCCATCATGTCGTTCACGTGTGTCAAAAACAGCACTGGTCCTAGAACTGACCCCTGTGGGACCCCGCTCGTCACAGGCTCCCACTGTGATACCTCTCCACGTACCATGACTCGTTGTTGCCTCCCTGTCATGTATTCCCTGATCCATTGCCTGATCCATTGCCTGATCCATTAACTGATCCTCCCTGTCAGGTATTCCCTGATCAATGCCCTCCCTGTTATATGTGCCTGATCCTCCAGCTTCTACACTAATCTCTTGTGAGGAACTGTGTCAAAGGCATTCCTGCAGTCCAGGAAAATCCAATCAACCCACCTCTCTCTCTCGTGTCTTACTTCTGTTACCTTGTCATAAAACTCCAGAAGGTTTGTGACACAGGATTTGCCTTCCATGAACCCATGCTGGTTTTCATTTATAATCTTGTTCCGTTTCAGGTGTTCCACCACTCTCCTCCTGATAATCTTCTCCATGACTTTGCATACTATACATGTCAGAGGCACTGGTCTGTAGTTTAGTGCCTCGTTTTTGTTTCCTTTCTTAAATATGGGGACTACATTTGCTGTCTTCCATTTCTCGGGTAGTTGCCCAGCTTCAAGGGATGTGTTGAAGATTGTGGTTAGAGGCACACACAGCATCTCTGCTCATTCTCTAAGGACCCACGAGGAGATGTCGTCCGGTCCCATCGCCTTTCAGGTATCAAGGTCACTTAGCAGCTTCTGCACCTCCTCCTCCGTTGTTCGTATGTCATCCAACACTTGTTGGTATATTCCCTCTTGATGTTCCCTTCTGTACTGTCTTCCCAGAGCCCTTCCTGCCTCTACTGTAAAAACTTCCTTAAATCTCCTGTTTAGCTCCTCAAATACCTCCTGATCATTTCTTGTGAGTTCCCCACCTTCTGTCCTCAGTCTGATCACCTGGTCATTGACTGTTGTCTTCCAACTGATGTGGCTATACAACAGTTTCAGGTCAGTCTTGACTTTCGATGCTATGTTATTTTCATACTGTCACTGGGCCTCCCTCCTTACCTGTGCATACTCGTTCCTGGCTCTGGAACTAATCTCCCTATTTTCTTGTGTTCTCTGCCTTCTGTACTTTTTCCATTCTCTATTGCACTTTGTTTTTGCCTCCCTACACGGTTGGGTAAACCAGGGGCTTGTTCTGGTCTTCCCATTGTTTCTGTTGCCCTTGGGAATAAACCTTTCCACTGCCTCCTTGTATTTTGTTGCTACATATTCCATAATTTCATTTACTGTCTTTCCTGCCAGTTCTCTGTCCCACGGAGCCTCCTGCAGGAAGTTCCTCAAACCTGTGTAGTCCCCTCTTTTATAGTCTGGCTTTTACCATTCAACTCCCGTTACTCTCTCCACTTGCAACTCTACTATATATTAAAAGCACAAAACCACATGGTCACTAGCTCCTAGGGGACTCTCATATGTCATGTCCTCAATGTCTGAACAGCCCAGGGTGAACACAAGGTCCAATCTTGCTGGTTCATTCTCCCCTCTCACTCTGGCAGTGTCCATAACATGTTGGTTCATGAGGTTTTCCAGCACCACATCCAACATCTTGGCTCTCCATGTTTTGGGGCCCCCATGTGGCTCCAGGTTTTCGCAGTCAATCTCCCTGTGGTTGAAATCACCCATAACCAGCAACTTTGCTCTGCTGGAGTGAGCTCTTCTTGCTACCTCAGCTAGTGTGTCCATCATTGCTCTGCTGCTCTCTTCATATTCCTCTCTTGGCCTCCTGCAGTTCTGTGGTGGATTATACATCACTGCAATGACCACCTTGTGCTCCCCAGACTGGAGTGTACCTACTATGTAGTCCCTTTCTCCTGCCTCGTCTATTCCTCCCATTTTCTCGAAATTCCATCATTTTTTTACGAGCAGAGCAACCCCTCCTCCCCCTCTGCCTCTTCTATCTTTCCTCATGATCTGGAATCCTGGTGGGAAGATTGCATCTGTTATTGTCTCCATGAGTTTTGTTTCTGTAACTGCTATGATATCTGGTGACTTATCATTGATTCTTTCTTGCCATTCTTCATATTTATTCGTTAATCTATCCATATTTGTGTACCGCACCTTCAACTTCTGTTCTAATACTGTACTGTGGCACTGGGGGAATACTCTGGTTGGGAGAGCAGGAGCCCTGGTGGGGCCTGTGGGGGTTGCAGTGGAGGAGGAGGAATGGCTTCTGTAGGGGGTTGCTGTAGGGGTAAGGTTCGAGGTGTGGGGGTTGGGAACTGAGGGATCGGAGTGTGATGGTTGGTTTAGATTGTTCAGGTGCCTCGGGTGTGTGTGTGTGGAGGTGTAGTGTATGTGTGTTTATGTTGGGTATGTATGTATGTGTTCAGGTGTCGTGTATGTGGGATATGCATGTCTGTGTGTCTGTGTGTGAGTGTGTGTCTGTGTGTATGTTTATGTGTGCAGTGGGTGTATTTGTGTGTATTTGTGTGTGTTTGTTTGTGTGTGTGTATGTGTGTGTGTGTGTGTGTACCCACCTAATTGTATTCACCTAATTGTGGTTGCAGGGGTCGAGACTCAGCTCCTGGCCCCGCCTCTTCACTGATCGCTACTGGGTCCTCTCTCTCTCTGCTTCCTGAGCTTTGTCATACCTCTTCTTAAAACTATGTATGGTTCCTGCCTCCACTACTTCACTTGCTAGGCTATTCCACTTGCTGACAACTCTATGACTGAAGAAATACTTCCTAACGTCCCTGTGACTCGTCTGAGTCTTCAGCTTCTAGTAGTGACCCCTTGTCCCTGTGTCTCCTCTCTGGAACATCCTATCTCTGTCCACCTTGTCTATTCCCCGCAGTATCTTGTATGTCGTTATCATGTCTCCCCTGACCCTTCTGTCCTCCAGTGTCGTCAGTCCGATTTCCCTTAACCTTTCCTCGTACGACATTCCCTTGAGCTCTGGGACTAGCCTTGTTGCAAACCTTTGTACTTTCTCTAACTTCTTGACGTGCTTGACCAGGTGTGGGTTCCAGACTGGTGCTGCATACTCCAGTACGGGCCGAACATTCACAGTGTACAGTGTTTTGAACGATTCCTTATTAAGGTATCGGAACGCTATTCTCAGGTTTGCCAGGCGCCCGTATACTGCAGCAGTTATTTGGTTGATGTGTGCCTCCGGTGATGTGCTCGGTGTTATGGTCACCCCAAGGCCTTTCTCCCTGAGTGAGGTCTGTAGTCTTTGTCCACCCAGCCTATACTCTGCCTGCGGTCTTCTTTGCCCCTCCCCAATCTTCATGTCTTTGCATTTGGCTGGATTGAATTCGAGAAGCCAGTTACTGGACCACATGTCCAGCCTGTCCAGGTCTCTTTGCAGTCCTGCCTCATCCTCGTCCGATTTAATTCTTCTCATCAACTTCACGTCATCTGCGAACAGGGACACTTCAGAGTCTATTCCTTCCATCATGTCGTTCATATATATCAACAAATAAACCCCATACTTTGCAGGAATCACTGTCAACTAGGACATTATCACCATCTGGAACACTAGGAACAATAACAGACACTCTAGTGAGAGCACTAGCCGCAACAGAGACATCTTTCTGCAGACGGCATATGACATCAACAAGAGATGGAATTAGTAGTCTCAAGTAATCGTTTTCCGATTATGGTGGTGCAGAAAGGTAGAAGTTGGAGTCTCGTGGCTAGCGGCGTTCCCTTCTACCCTCAACACATTGACACCTCGATGAATTTGCAATTAAATCGACGATGGACTCACACAGGAGGCTTTTACGATGGTGCAATGGGTTGAAGGAATACACTTGTCTCTTGACCCCCTATGTGGTCCGTAAAATAAGGTGCTAGAACCCGTGATAAGGGTAAAAATTACAGTTGTAGTGGTGGTGGTGTGAATGCTTGAGGCAGCCACACTGAGACACCGTGTGGTGACTGGGCCTATAGGATGAGTGCCATAAGCCACTCTGGGGACACCCACACTAGGCACGAAAACATTCTAAACAGGTTGGCTTAAAAAAAAAAAAAAGTACCACAACACCACAGGGATGATAAAGCACTCAGAACAGCTAGAACTGGAAGCACAAAGCAATGGAGAAGACTGTACCCACGTGGCTTGCTTGAGTACTGGATTAAGTAACCTGGGTTAGTTACTGACTGGCTTAGCTTAACCCTTCACACAGACTGACTTGAGAACTTGTAATGATGAGCACAGCAGGGGTGGAAAGCTGGCTTAGCAGGCAAAGCTGGATGGATTAGGGGTTGGCTTGACTCCCCCACACACTGGCTTGGTGGCTTGGCTTACTTTGCAAACCCGGGTCAACCCCTCGGAAGTAATTCAAATAAGCAAATAAAACACTAATACATAGAGACTGACCAGTAAGTAGGAAGCAATAGGCTGATGAACGCTTGCTTGGGGTAGCTGGCTTGGGAATGTTGAGCATCACCCATCTCGGGAGGCCTAGCGTCACAAGATGGCGACCGGCTCAGTAGAAATTTATCTCAAGAAATCGCTGTAATCATCAGAAAAACAGGCCCTCTGCTGGCACCATTTGTCGTGGCAGGTTCGTAGGAGATATGAAGGTTGGAGATAAACACACTTGTTGGATGGTAACACTATATTGCAGAGTGTGTAGAGAGAGAGCCCAAACTGCCCTGTTTCCTGTTGTAGACCTATGCCTGTACTGAGAGCGAGGACGAGCGCGAAGGGCTCACAAAAGTGTCACGTGACATCACACAAACTAGTCCCTAGGCCTAAGAAAGGGGTCGCGTATGTAAAACATATGGATGGTACTAACTATGATACTCAGATAAGCTATACAACATATGTAGGGGATCAGAGACTATGCTGACTATGCTATGTGTGTGTGTATTTGTGTCTGAGTGTGTGTGTATATGTGTGTGTGTATGCAGTGTGTGTGTGGGCATACTCACCTAATTGTACTCACCTAATTGTAATTACAGAGGTCGAGACTCAGCTCCTGGCCCCGCCTCTTCACTGAACGCTAGTAGGTCCTCTCTCTCCCTGCTCCATGAGCTTTATCATACCTCATCTTAAAGCTATGTATGGTACCTGCCTCGAATACATCGCTCGCCAGACTGTTCCACTTCCTGACCACTCTGTAACTGAAGAACTGCTTCCTAAAATCCCTGTGACTCATCTGAGTCTTCAGCTTCCATGAGTAATCCATTGTTTCTGTGTCCCCTCTCTGGAACATCTTGTCTCTGTCCACCTTGTCTATTCCGTGCAGTATTTTGTATGTCGTTATCATGTCTCCTCTATCCCTCCTGTCCTCCAGTGTCATCAGCCCGATTTCCCTCAACCTTTCTTCATAGAACATTCCCCTTGGCTCTGGAACTAACCTTGTCGCAAACCTTTGCACTTTCTCTAATTTTTTAACGTGCTTGACCCGGTGCGGGTTCCAAACTGGTGCTGCATAATCCAGTATCGGCATGACGTACACGGTGTACAGTGTCCTGAAAGATTCCTTACTTAGGTATCGGAATGCTAATCTCAGGTTGGCCAAGCACCCTATATGCTGCAGCAGGTATCTGGTGATGTGTGCTTCCGGAGATGTGTTCAGTGTTATAATCACATCAGGATCTTTCTCCTTGAGCAAGGTTTGCCTTCGTTGGCCACCTAGCCTGTACTCCGTATGCGGTCTTCTTTGCCCTTCTCCACTCTTCATGGCTTTGCATTTGGCAGGGTTGAATTCGAGAAGCCAGTTGCTGGACCACGTGTCCAGCCTGTCCAAGTCTCTTTGAAGGTTTGCCAGATCCTCATCTGATTTAATTCTCCTCGTTAACTTCACATCACCTGCGAACAGGGACACCTCTGAGTCTATCCCTTCCATCATGTCATTCACGTATACTAAAAATAACACTGTTCCTAGGACCGACCCCTGTGGGATTCTGCTCGTCACAGGTGTCCACTGTGATACCTCATCACACACCATGACTCTTTGTTGCCTCCCTGTCAGATATTCTCTGATCCATTGAAGTGCCCTTCCCGTTATACGGGGGGACCGGAGTTCACTCGCGCGGAGCAAAACAAAAAATCGAAAAAGTATGAAAATTGAGTTATTGTTACCAAAAAATAGTTGAACTTTCTGGCTACACTCTGGTATAATTATTATCCTCGTACGATGTTTCTAAAAGGAATTACAGCCATTTACAACATGCATGGTGACAGCGCCTTGCCTCACATTGCGTAACAAGTGCTGATGCAGCATTGTTTATGTTTTTCCCCGTGTTATTTTTATCGTTTTCTTATATCTTTTGATGTCTCATATAATACAAATTCACCATCTGACATCATGCCAGAGTGGGCGGAGCTAATGAGATCAAGTAATCAGTCAGGTACCCTGGGTATAGTACCCAAAATGGCCAACACCTCCAGCCAACAAAATATTCCATACCCACGCTAATATCAATTATAAGGCTTATTTATCTATCACAATTGATCTATTATGACATAATGCAATATAATAATAGCATATAAACATAAAAAGCACACCTTAAAAAATAATATATAGCATAATATGATGCCCCAGAGGAAAAAATTTCTATCGGTGTATCCCTTGAAAGGTCCATTCTCTCATCAGTGACGAGAGAAAACGAATTTACAATGGTTAACTGTAATAAACACTCGTAGGTCACGGAAAAAGTGTAAAATAAACCGAATTTTTCTGGGAAAATTGTTTTTTTTCCGGGCACCTGGGGTGCCGCGCGCTTCGGCCTATATCTCGAAAGTTACTTATATACCTATTTAGGGGCAATCCCTCTTTATTTATGATTGAATTGACTTAATTTTCACAACAAACATAGGAGAATGATTGCTTTACAAGGTAGAGTGTACCTTTCTGAACTATCCCAAATATTTTTAGATTTATGTGGGCAACAAGACCGACATCTTCCAATATTTCAAAAAAGTTATGAAACTTTATTTTTTTTTAGCATGAAGATAAGGTTTATTTTAGAATTGGTACACTTACAGTGATGGAATTATAGGTGTTCTATCAGCAGCAAGTGTCAAAACCACTTTTCCAAGTACCACTGAGAAACATTGCCCTGCCAAATGTATTTTTTCGTAAATTTTGCATATTTCATTTCCTTTTTGGCCGATATGATTGAAACTTCACCACAGCATACTCGATATAAGCTTCTAATAGTACACCAAAAATGAACGTAATCGGTTGAAAAATAAAGAAGTCGATATGTTAGACTCGACCTCCCCCTTATCCGCACCTGATCCTCTAGTTTCTGCACTAATCTCTTGTGAGGAACCGTGCTGAAGGCCTTCTTGCAGCCCAAGAAGATGCAATCAACCCACCCCTCTTTCTCATCTCTTACTTCTGTTACTTTATCATAAAACTCCAGAAGGTTTGTGACACAGGATTTGCCTTCCATGAAACCGTGCTGGTTGTCATTTATACTTTTGCTCCATTCCAGGTGCTCCACCACTCTCCTCCTGATAATCTTCTCCATGACTTTGCATACTATACACGTCAGTGACACTGGTCTGTAGTTTAGCGCCTCTTTTCTGTCTCCTTTTTTAAAAATGGGAACTACGTTTACAGTCTTCCATACCTCAAATAATTGTCAAGTTTCAAGGGATGTGTTGAAGATTGTGATTAATGGGCAACAGAGCATTTCTGCTCCTTCTCTAAGGACCCAAAGAGAGATGTCCGGTCCCATTGCCTTTGAGGTATCAAGGTCACTTAGTAGCTTCTTCACCTCCTCCTGAGTTGTGTGAATGTCATCCAGCACTTGTCGGTGTATTCCCTGTTGGTGTCCCCCTCTGTCCTGTCTTCCCAGAGTCCTTCCTGTCTCCAGAGTGAATACTTCCTTAACTCTCTTGTTGAGCTCCTCACATACCTCTTGATCGTTTCATGTGAGCTCCCCACCTTCTTTCCGCAGCCTGATCACATTGTCTTTGACTGTGTTCTTTCTTCTAACGTGGCTATACATCAGTTTCGAGTCAGACTTGACTTTTGATGCTATGTCGTTTTCATACTGTCGCTGGACCTCCCTACTTATCTGTGCACACTCGTTTATGGCTCTTCGACTGACCTCCTTATTTTCCTGGGACCTTTGCCTTCTGTACCTCTTCCATTCTCTATTACATTTAGGTTTTGCCTCCCTATACCTTTGGGTAAACCAAGGACTCACTTTGGACTTCCCATTGATTCTGTTGCCCTTGGGAACAAACCTTTCCTCTGCCTCCTTACATTTTGTTGTTACATATTCCATCATTTCGTTCGCTGACTTTACTACCAGCTCTCTGACCCACTGAACCTCCCGCAGGAAGTTCCTCATACCTGAGTAGTCCCCCCTTTTATAGTTTGGCTTTTTCCACTCAACTCCTGTTATCCTCTTCACTTCCAACTCCACTATGTAATCAGAACTCAGAACCACGTGATCGCTAGCTCCAAGGGGCCTCTCATATGTGATGTCCTCAATGCCTGAACTGCTCAGGGTGTGTGTGTGTGTGTGTGAGTACTCACCTAGTTGTACTCACCTAGTTGAGGTTCGGGGGTCGAGTCCGAGCTCCTGGCACCGCCTCTTCACTGATCGCTACTAGGTCACTCTCCCTGAACCGTGAGCTTTATCATACCTCTGCTTAAAGTTATGTATAGATCCTGCCTCCACTACATCACTTCCCAAACTATTCCATGTATAGTATGCATACTGTACATGTCAGTGACACTGGTCTGTAGTTCAGTGATTCATGTCTGTCTCCTTTTTTAAAGATTGGGACTACATTTGCTGTCTTCCATGCCTCAGGCAATCTCCCTGTTTCGATAGATGTATTGAATATAGGTGTGTACTATTAGGTGAGCACACAGACACACACACACACACACACACACACACACACACACACACACACACACACACACACACACACACACAGACGGAAAACCAGAGATCTGGTAGACGAACCAGGGAGGAAAGACTGGGAGTTAGAGCTCCAAAAAAGGGAGGAAGAGTGGGGAAGGAAGATAGTAGAGCTTGGTAAGAAAATGGAGGAGCGGATAGCTGAAGAGTGCAGGAAGTGGGAAGTACAGGTCTTAGCAGCAGAAGCTAGGATACAGTGCTTAGAAGAGAAACTGCAAAGCCTGAAACAGATTAGAGAGACAAATGACAATTCAGATGTGACATCAGGAAATTCAAAGTCAGGCACAGACAAGGGGATGGTAAGCAACAACGGAGACATGCCGTACACGAAGGCCCTATCAGACCCACGTGGGGCCAGGGAAAAGACGATGAGCACACTAAGATCAGCGACAGGTCCGAAGACAATGAAGGTTTGTTATATGCAGAGATTCTAACAGCCAACTGCAGTAGCAAGGGACAGCTGGTCAGGAAAGACAGTTCACTGAGAATAGAAGTTTCAGATACGACAGGGAGTGAAGGCAAGAACATGTCAATGGAAGGAAATAAAATGCCTCAGAGGAAGCAGATGGAGACTCAGTGGGAGGAGGAAAGGGCGAGGTCAGTTTTTGTGTACGGGCTCCAAGAAGCCAAGGGGGCCAACTTTGAAGAAATAAAACAGGAGGAGAAAAAATGATTGAAGGCATCATGAAAACAATAGGGGAGGGCAATATGACCCAGGTGACAAATTTTCAGAGAATTGGGTGGTTTGCGAGTGGAAGGATACGGCCTGTCAGAGTAACTTTCAAGGAAGAATCAGTTCGAACCAGGATTCTGCAAGAGAAAGCAAGACTGAGGGACAAAGAGGGGTACCAGAGAGTATACCTCGACCGTGACAGAACAAAAGAAGAAAGGACTACACTGAAAGAGAGGGTACAGAGACGCAAGGAGGAACGAGAAGCAATGAAAATGAGGAGTACCCAGACACAGGAGGAAGGGCAAACACACCCCACAGAATCTCCCACCAAAAGACTCCACCCGCGACATTCCCAACGCAACTGAGCAACCTATACTACAACCCACTCACTGTTCCCTCTGCCACCAACCCCCATATCACAAACCTCACCCCAACAGCTGTCCCTTATGGGCATTCTGACCCCACCCCCATCAACACAAACCCCACCTACACCACAGCCCCATATAGGTCCCCACCAAGGCTCTCGCTCCCCCAACCCCAATATACTTGCATGACCACAATGATAGAAAAGAAACTAAAGGTTTGGTACACAAACGCGGATGGAATAACGAATAAACATGAGGAGTGGAATGAAAGAATCAGTGAAAAATCCCCAGACATCATAGCAGTCACAGAAACAAAACTCGCTGAGACAATAACAGACACAATCTTCCCAACAGGATATCAGATCCTGAGGAAAGATAGAAGGAGTAGAGGGGGAGGAGGGGTTGCACTGCTCATAAAACACCAATGGGGATTTGAGGAAATGGAAGGCATGGACATGATTGGAGAAAGAGACTACATTGTAGGTACAATTCAGTCCAGAGAACATTAAGTAGTCATTGGAGTGATGTATAACCCACCACAGAACTGCAGGAGACCAAGAGAGGAGTACGAAGAAAACAACAGGGTGATGGTGGACACACTGGCTGAGGTGGCAAGAAGAGCTCACTCGAGCAGAGCAAAGCTACTGGTAATGGGCGATTTCAACCACAGGGAGATCGACTGGGAAAACCTGGAGCCACATGGGGGTCCCGAAACATGGAGAGCCAAGATGATGGATGTGGTACTTGAAAACCTCATGCATCAACATGTCAGGGACATAACCAGAGAGAGAGGGGAGGATGAGCCAGCAAGACTGGATCTTGTGTTCACCCCGAGCAGTTCAGACATTGAGGACATCACTTACGAGAGGCCCCTTGGAGCTAGCGATCATGTGGTTCTGAGTTTTGACTATATAGTAGAGTTACAAGTGGAGAAGGTAACAGGAACTGAAGGGGACAGGCCAAACTATAAAAGGGGGGACTACACAGGTATGAGGAACTTCCTGCAGGAGGTTCAGTGGGACAGAGAAATGGTAGGAAAATCAGTAAACGAGATGATGGAATATATGGCAGCAAAGTGCAAGGAGGCAGAGGAAAGTTTTGTTCCCAAGGGAAACAGAAATAATAGGAAGACCAAAACGAGTCCTTGGTTTACCCGAAGGTGTAGGGAGGCAAAAACTAAGTGCAACAGAGAATGGAAAAGGTACAGGAGGCATAGGACCCAGGAAAACAAGGAGATTAGTAGAAGAGCCAGAAACGAGTATGCGCAGATAAGGAGGGAGGCCCAGCGACAGTATGAAAACGACATAGCATCGAAAGTCAAATCTGACCCGAAACTGCTGTATAGCCACATTAGGAGGAAGACAACAGTCAAGGACCAGGTGATAAGGCTGAGGAAAGAAGGTGGAGAACTCACAAGAAACGATCAAGAGGTATGTGAGGAGCTCAACACGAGATTTAAGGAAGTATTTACAGTAGAGACAGGAAGGACTCTGGGGGGACAGACCAGATGGGACACCAACAAGGAATACACCAACAAGTGTTGGACGACATACATACAGATGAGGAGGAGGTGAAGAAACTGCTAAGGGACATCGATACCTCAAAGGCAATGGGACCGGACAACATCTCTCCGTGGGTCCTTAGAGAGGGAGCAGATATGTTGTGCGTACCACTTACCACAATCTTCAACACATCCCTGGAAACTGGGCAACTACCTGAGGTATGGAAGACGGCAAATGTAGTTCCCATTTTCAAAAAAGGAGACAGAAAAGAGGCACTAAACTATAGACCTGTGTCATTGACGTGTATAGTATGCAAAATTATGGAGAAGATTATCAGGAGGAGAGTGGTGGAGCACCTGGAGCGGAACAGGAGTATAAATGCCAACCAGCACGGATTCAAGGAAGGCAAATCCTGTGTCACAAACCTTCTGGAGTTTTATGATAAAATAACAGAAGTAAGACAAGAGAGAGAGGGGTGGGTTGATTGCATCTTCTTGGACTGCAAGAAGGCCTTTGACACAGTTCCTCACAAGAGATTAGTGCAGAAGCTAGAGCATCAGGCGCATATAACAGGAAGGGCACTGCAATGGATAAGAGAATACCTGACAGGGAGGCAACAACGAGTCATGGTACGTAATGATGTATCACAGTGGGCACCTGTGACAAGCGGGGTCCCACAGGGAGTCGGTCCTAGGACCAGTGCTATTTTTGGTATATGTGAAAGACATGACGGAAGGGTTAGACTCAGAAGTGTCCCTGTTTGCAGATGATGTGAAGTTAATGAGGAGAATTAAATCTGATGAGGACCAGGCAGGACTTCAAAGAGACCTGGACAGACTGGACACCTGAACCAGCAAATGGCTTCTCGAATTTAATCCTGCCAAATGCAAAGTCATTAAGATAGGGGAAGGGCACAGAAGACCACAGACAGAGTATAGGCTAGGTGGCCAAAGACTGCAAACCTCACTCAAGGAGAAAGATCTTGGGGTGAGTATAACACCGAGCATGTCTCCGGAAGCACACATCAATCAGATAACTGCTGCAGCATATGGGCGCCTGGCAAACCTGAGAACAGCATTCCGATACCTTAGTAAGGAATCATTCAAGACACTGTACACCGTGTATGTCAGGCCCATACTGGAGTATGCAGCACCTGTTTGGAACCCGCACTTGATAAAGCACGTCAAGAAACTAGAGAAAGTACAAAGGTTTGCAACAAGGTTAGTTCCAGAGCTAAGGGGAATGTCCTATGAAGAAAGATTAAGGGAAATCGGCCTGACGACACTGGAGGACAGGAGGGTCAGGGGAGACATGATAACGACATATAAAATACTGCGTGGAATAGACAAGGTGGACAAGGACAGGATGTTCCAGGGAGGGGACACAGAAACAAGAGGCCACAATTGGAAGTTGAAGACACAAATGAGTCAGAGAGATAGTAGGAAGTATTTCTTCAGTCATAGAGTTGTAAGGCAGTGGAATAGCCTAGAAAATGACGTAGTGGAGGCAGGAACCATACACAGTTTTAAGACGAGGTTTGATAAAGCTCATGGAGTGGGGAGAGAGAGGGCCTAGTAGCAACCGGTGAAGAGGCGGGGCCAGGAGCTAGGACTCGACCCCTGCAACCACAAATAGGTGAGTACAAATAGGTGAGTACACACACACACACACACTGGAGAAGAGTGGTGGAACACCTAGAAAGGAATGATCTCATCAACAGCAGCCAACTTGGGGTCAGGGACGGGAAATCCTTTGTCACAAACCTACTGGAATCCTATGACATGGTGACAGCAGTAAGACAAGAGAGGTAGGGGCGAGTGGATTGCATTTTCTTGGACTGCAAGAAGGCGTTTGACACAGTTCCACACAAAAAATTAGTGAAAAAACTGGAGGATCTAGCAGAGATAAGAGAGAAGGCACCACAATGGATCAGGGAATACTTGTCATGAAGACAGGAGCGAGCCATGGTACATGGCGAGGTGTCAGAGTGGGCACCTGTGACCAGCGGGGTCCCACAGGGGTCAGTCCTATCACCAGTGCTGTTTCTGGTATTTGTGAACGACATGACGGAAGGAATAGACTCCGAAGTGTCCCTGTTTGCAGATTACGTGAAGTTTATGAGAAGAATACATTCGATCGAAGACCAGGCAGAACTACAAAGGGATCTGGACAGGCTGCGGACCTGGTCCAGCAATTGGCTCCTGGAGTTCAACCCCACCAAGTGCAAAGTCATGAAGATTGGGGAAGGGCAAAGAAGACTGCAGACGGAATACAGTCTAGGGGGCCAGAGACTAGAAACCTCACTCAAGGAAAAAGATCTTGGGGTGAGTATAACACCAGGCACATCTCCTGAAGCGCACATCAACCAAATAACTGCTACAACATATGGGCGCCTAGCAAACCTCAGAACAGCATTCTGACATCTTAATAAGGATCGTTCAAAGAAGGGCCCAAATTGGTGGTAAAAAATAAAAAAAAATGGAAGAATTTAACATTTTGAAGGATTTAAAAGCCAAAACGGGGGGGGGAAAAAGGGGAAAGGGGGGGGGGAAAAACTGACCCCAAAAAGGGTAAAAAAGGGAAAAAAAAGGAAAAGGTTTTTCCCCCCAAAATTTTTAAACAAAAAAAAAATTTTAAAAAAAACCCCAAAAAGGGGAAACAAAAAGGGACAAATAGAAAGAGGGGCCCGGGGGGGGAAAAAAAAAAAAAGGGGGCGGGGCCCAATTTGGAAAAAATTTTTTATGGAAAAGAGGGGGAAGAAAGGTCTTTTGAAAAGGGGGGGGGTTTAAGTAAAAAGGGGGAAAAGGGTTAAAAAACCCCTTAAGGGGAAAAGGGGGGGGGGAAAAATGAAGCAGAGGAGGGGGAATGGTTTTGGGGGGAACTGGGGGGGGGAAAAAACCCCAAAAAAAGGGGGGGTTTTAAAAAGGACTTCCAAAAAAACCCAAAAACCCCCACTTTAAAGGAAAGTTGGGGGGGGAAAGGGTTTAGGGCCGGGCCAAAAGGGGGGAAAACCCCAAAAATTGGGGGAATGGGGGGAAATTTAAAACCCAACCCCCCAAAAACTAAAAAATTGGGAACAAAAACGAATAAAAATTTGGGCCACGGGGTTAAAAAATTTGGGGAATAAACCGGGGGGCCCCGAACCCCCAAAAAAAAAAAAAGGGGCAAATTTTTCCAGAAGTTTAAAAAAGGGGGGGCTTAAGGGGGAAAAGGAAAAAATGGGGGGAAAGGGAAGGGGCCCAAAACCCAAAATGGGAATGAAAGGGGGAAAGGGGTTCAAGTTGGCAAGGGGCAGGGGGTGGGAAAAACATACAAAAAAGGGGGGGGGGGGGGCCCCCCCAAAAAAATTTTTTGGGATAAAGGGGGGAAAACCAAAAGTTAAAGGATAAAAATCAACTTTGGAAAAAAAAAAAGGGGGGGGGGAAAACCTTGAACCCCGGTAAAAAGGGAATAAATAGTGATAAAAAGTGAAAACAAAATCCCCAAAGGGATAAACTATTTAAAAAAGGTAAAAAAAAAAAAGGGGGCCAAGGATACCGAACCTCAACTAGGTGGTACAACTATGTGAATACAACTAGGTGAGTACAACTAGGTAAGTACACCTATTCGTGGATGTAGGAGGCGAGTCATAGTTCGTTTCTCCACTTCTTCACTGGTCACTGGTCTTTATGATACCTCTTCTGAAAGCTATATATATCTCCTACCTCCACTGCATCACTTTCCAGACTATTCCACTTCCTAACAACTATATGACTGTAGAAGTACTTTGTAACATCCCTGTAAGTTATGCGAGTCTTTAACTTGCTATTGTGACCATTTGATGCTCTGTCCAGTCTCTGGAATATCTTGTCTCTGTCCACCTTGTCAATTCCTCTCAATATATAGTTTTTTTGTAAGACATTCCCCTCAGCTCTGGGACTAGTCTTATTGCATACTTCTGCACTTTCTATAATATCTTGACGTTCTTGACCAGGTGTGGGTTCCAGACTGGTGCTGCATCCTCCAATATGAGCCTGACGTCCACTGTGTACAGAGTCTTGAACGATTCCTTACAGAGGTATGGGAACGTTATTTTTAGATTTGCTAGGCGCTCATATGCTGCAGCAGTTAATGGTTGACGTGCACCTCGGGAGATATGCTTGGCATCATATTCACCCGAAGATCCTTTTCCTTGAATGAAGTTTGCAGTTTTTGGTTCACTAGCCTGTACTCTGTCTCTGGTCTTCTTTGCCCTTCCCCGATCTTCATGAATTGAATTTGCTGGTTTTAAATTCCAGGAGGCAGTTGATAGCCCAGGCTTACAGCCTGTCCAGGTCCCTTTGTAGTCCTGTTTGATCCTCATCTGATTTAATTTTTCTCATTAACTTCACATCATCTGCAAGCAAGGACATTTCTGAGTCTATCTCCTAGCCATGTCATTCACATATACCAGAGACAGCACCGGTCCTAGGACGGACCCCTGTGGAATCCCACTCATCACAGATGCCCACTCTGACACCTCGTCGGATACCATGACTCATTGTTGCTTCCCTGTCAGGTATTCTCTGATCCAATTCAGTGCCTTTCCTGTTATACATGCACGATCCTTTAGCTTTTGCACTAATCCCTTGTGTGGAACTGTGTCGACATTCTTCTTGCAGTCCAAGAAAATGAAATGTACCCACCCTTCTCTCTCTCCAGAAAATTTGTTATACAGGATTTCCCTTCCTTGAGGCCGTGTTGGTTGTCGTGTATCAGCTTGTTTCTTTTTAGGTGCTCCACCACTCTCCTCCTCAAACAAAGAAACAAACAAAATTGATTTCTTTGGAAGATTGCATTGATATTATGAAATTACAATAATGAGTTGCAGTGCAAACAGAGCCACTATCATGCCTAGGTATTATGGTCAGACTTAAATTAATCACTTACAGACTACTTAATATTAAAGAAACTGATGATTGTTTAAGTTGTAATCTTTGTTATATTTATAGTTGAGAGTAATTTTACTCTAATTACAACAGTTTTCAAAAATAATAATGAAATTATATTATGTGAATATAAAATGTGAGTAGTTGAAAGTAGTTTATGGTATGAGAATGCTACAAATGGGTGTATGACAGTATTTTTTGGGTAATAGGTAATTGGGAGATTTTTGGTAAAGTTAAATATTGAGTATTTAGTTTAGGGTGAGTAGGTGGCTATTGAGAAATGCCTTATATTGATGTTCAGACCTGGTTACTTTAGTATTTACTGGTAAAGAATTCCAAATTTTGGGGCCCTTTATGTGCTTAGAGTTTTTACACAGTGAGATATGGACACAGGGTACATCAAAAGGAGATCTGTGTCTTGTGTTGTGGTTGCGTGTCCTGTTATGGTTGGTGAGGAGAAGTTTGAGGGGAGGGTTTATGTTTGAGTGTAGTGTTCGATGTATGTAGTAGGCACATGAATAAGTAAGGATGTTCTTAACGGTGAGCAGTTTTACACTTTTGAATACTGTTGGAGTATGCTGTCGGGAGTAGGAATTTGTTATCATACTGACTGCTGCCTTTTGCTGGGTTATTAGTGGTCTTAGGTGATTTAATGCACAAATTCCATATGTGAGATAAAGGTAGATGACTGAATGATACAGTGCAAGGAGAACTGTTTGTCGAACATATTAACATATATTTGATAGTATGCCTACTGTCTTAGAAATTTTCTTAGAAATTTGTTGTATGTGCATCTAGAATTTAAGGCTACTGTCAAGGTGGATTCCTAGGAATTTTCCCTCTGTGAGTCTTGTGATGGGTGATCCATTTAACATTATGTTTAGTGGAACATTTGCAGCTGTTTCCAAACTGAATGAAATAGATTTTGTCAGTATTGAGGGTAAGCTTATTTATCACCATCCAGGTAGTTATTTTCTGCAGTTCGACATTAACAGTGTTAGCCAGTATGACGGTTTGAGTGAGAGAAGACGTATTGTGTCATCTGCAAATAATATTGGTATGAGTAGATGTGATGCATTCAGTAGGTCACTGATGTAACTGAGAAAGAGGAGTGGTCCAAGGACACTTCCTTGTGGGACACCGACTGTGATTGGTTGAGTGGGAGAGTTTGTTCCATTTGCGTACACATATTGGCTTCTGTTTCTAAGGTATGATTTTAGGTATCATAGTGTGTTAATTTTGTGTCCAGCCACTCATGGTCAACTGTATCAAAAGCTTCATGTAAATCAATGAAGATTCCCAACAGGACTTCTTTCTTCTCGAGAGCGGTGAACATTAGCTCTAGCATGTGTATAATAGCATCATTTGTGCTTTTATTAGTACTGAATCCAAACTGACAGGGGTTTAGTATGTTGTGTGAGACGAGGTTGGAACAGATCTGTCTATGAATTAATTTTTCAAAGATTTTTAAGGGCAGAGGTAGATTAGATATTGGTCTATAGTTATTCAAGTCAGTATGATCACCTCCTTTGTGGATCGGGGTGACCCTTGCTATTTTGAGAATTGCTGGGAGGGTGGAGGATTCGGTGGATTTGTTAAAGAGTGTTGCAATAATTGGTTACAGTACTTGAGATGCTTTTTTGTATAAAAAAGGCGGCAAGTTATTTATATCCCCTGCCTTGTTTTTGAGGGTGTTTATGAGCGAGACTTCCGTTGGGTTGGTTGGGGCTAGGAATAGTGTATTCAGGTAGGTGCCCGTGAGATCGTCTGATGGACCGGTGCTTGAGCTTGGGATTTTGCTCGCTAGATTCTTTCCTATGGTGGAGAAGAAAACATTGAGTCTGTTTGCTGCTTCAGTTGCTGGGAGTAGGGATTCAACTGATTTTTATATTTAATTGTTTTGATTTTAGTTCCTAGAATTTCGGATAGGGTTTTCCAGGTCTTTTTCATATCGCCTTTTATGTTATGTAATCTGTTTTCATAATACAATTTTTTTAACCTTCTTATCAGGCTGACAAGGACTGACGAGTAACGTTTAGAATGGTCTCAAGTTATTGACCCATTCTGTACTGTTTTTCGTGAAGGTGCTTTGTGTTAATGGATTTAAGGATGCTGGGTGTTAGCCAGTGACTGTTCAGTCTCTTAGCTGTGATCTGTTTAGTTTTATTTAAGGAAATGCTTGTTATAGAGGTATTTTTTTTTTTAGGAAAATTATTAATATATACATTCGTATCTGTATATGTTTCAAGCTCATTATGCCAGTCAACGTTATTCATAGCTGTTATAAAGTTATTAACAGCTGTCTCATTATGTAGTCTCAAGGTATCTTTAGTAGTGTCTTGGGGCAATTTACCTGGGCTGGTTATGAAAATGGTAGGGTAGTGGTCTGTGGTGTTGTCTGTGATTTTGCCTGATTTTAAAGGGGACATGGTGTTAGTCCAGATGTGGTCTAATAAGGAGATACTATTCCTGGAGATTCTTGAAGGTTTTGTTATTGTTGGTAGCAATAAGCAGTAGCTTATAGTGTTTGTGAATTCGGTTACCTGTGGATCTTGGTCATGTAGTAGATTTATGTTGAAATCTCCTGAGAGCAGCAAGTGGTCTTTGTTCATATGTGCATCAGTTATCATGTTTCCTAACTTTTATCTATAATGGTAAATATTTGACTATGGTACTCTGTAGATGTTTATCACTCTTAAGGGTTTTTGCAGATTTTTCGATTTAAATTTAGCTATAATATATTCTCCATGTTCATCCCATGTGCAAGAATTATTGATACATTCAAGTTGATCTGAGTAGTATATAGCTGTTACACCCCCTTGCTGTTCTGTTCTACAGGAATGGCATAGACATCTGTAGTACCAGGCTTTAGCCAGGTTTCTGTGAGTGTGATGACTGACATACTGGTACAAAGGGAACTGAGTAATGCTGTGAGGTCATCGTAATGTTTGCTCAAAGATCTGACATTGCATACTATACATGTCTGTGACACTAGTCTGTAGTTTAATGCCTAGTGTTATCACCTTTCTTTAAAATTGGGACTATATTTGCTATCTTCTGCACCAGAGATAGTTGTCCCAAAGGACCCATGGAGAGATGTTGTCTGGTCCCAACGCCTTCGAGGCATCTTGTTGACTTAACATCCAGCACTTTTTGGTGTATCCCTTGCTAGTGATAAGATAAGATAAGATAAGATAAGATTTTGTTCGGATTTTTAACCCTGAAGGGTTAACCACCCAGGAAAACCCAAGAAAGTCAGTGCGTCATCGAGGACTGTATAACTTATTTCCATTGGGGTCTTCAATATTGTCCCCCAGGATGCGACCCACACCAGTCGATTAACACCCAGGTACCTATAACTAAACCCCTTTCTATACAAAGTTCAATCAAAGGCCCCCATTATCATTTACACCTGGCACTCCGAACTTACCTACCGCACCCTCTCTAAATGTTTCTCCTACTTTAGCATTTAGGTCCCCTCACACAATTACTCTCTCATTTGGTTCGAAAGTTCCTATACATTCGCTTAGCGTCTACCAAAATCTCTCTCTCTCCTCTACACTCCTCTCTTCTCTTCTCCTGGTACATACACGCTTATTATGACCCACTTTTCACATCCAATCCTTATTTTAATCCACATAATTCTTGAATTTACACATTTATATTCCCTCTTCTTCGACAACTGATCTTTCAACATTATTGCTACCGCTTCCTTAGCTCTAATTCTCTCAGATACTGCTGACTTAATCCCATTTATTTCTCCCCACTGAAACTCCCCTTCCCCCTTCAGCTTTGTTTTGCTTAGGGCCAGGACATCCAACTTCTTTTCATTCATAACATCAACAATCATCTGTTTCTTATCATCCGCACTACATCCATGCACATTCAAGAATTCCAGTTTTATAAAAAAAATTCTTCTCATTTTTAGTGTGTACAGGAGAGGTTACTAGCCCATTGCTCCCGGCATTTTAGTCGCCTCATACGACACGTATGGCTTACAGACGAAAGATTCTTTTCCACTTCCCCAAGAGCAATGGAGGGGAAAAAGAAGAACAAGAACTATTAAGAAAAAGAAGAAAAAACTAGAAGTGCATATGTATATATGTGATGTGTGCCTGTGTAGTGTGACGTAAGTGTAAGTAAAAGTAGCAAGATATCCCTGTTATCTAGCGTGTTTGTGAGACAGAAAAAGATACCAGCAATCCTACCATCATGTAAAACAGTTACAGCTTTCTGTTTCACAGTCACCTGGCAGGTTGAAGATGCCTTCTTTAATCTCTGTGAGCGTCAACGTGCTCTCTGTTCTTCTCTTCCAAAAGATCTCGGTAACCTTCTCTTTACATTCCTTTTGACACTGCTCGCCTGAATTCACAAATTCATTCTTCCAAACAGGAAGATCACATCTGATTAGCTCTTTTGATTCTTTTCGTCAGCATCCATCCCTTGTAATGACTGCAGCAAAATATACGTAGGCGAAACATCAAGAGACCTTCAAACACGTATTTCAGAACACCAGTATGCAGGCAGACCTGAGGGTTCAAGAAATGCCTGTGTTCAACACCGAAATTCACACAACCATTTAATCAGCTACAGAAACGCAAGACTTACCGCCAGAGAAGACAACACTCAATATCGAAGAATCCTGGAATCATCACTTATTTCTATATCCAGCAAATTCAACCAGAACAACGGCTTCTATAACATAGATGAACCACTTACCAAGAAACTTCATCGCTATCCCACATAAGAACGTAAGAATGAAGGAACACTGCAGAAGGTCTACTCATATACTTATCTAATCTCTCTTCCAAGCTACCCAAGGTATGAGACTCTATAACCCTACTCGGTAGATGGCCACATGCAGCACTCTCCACCTGACCCAACATTTTCAACCTGACTTCATCCAATAAATACTCATGTACCTTCCACCCAGGTAGATCTGCTTGTGACTTGATAAAGCCTACTGTGTGGGCGAAACGTTGTCAATAAAGGATCATATTAAACTGCATATGTGTTTATATTTCCATTGTATCGGTATATTAAACCATTTATTTCCAAGATTTGAATAGACTGATACAGTGGTCGGAGAAGTAGCAGATGCAGTTTAATATAGACAATTGCAAAGTTCTAAATGTTGGACAGTTAAATAACCATGCCACATATAAACTAAATAATGTAGATCTTAATATTACTGATTGCGAAAAGGATTTAGGAGTTCTGGTTAGCAGTAATCTGAAACCAAGACAACAGTGCATAAATGTTCGCAATAAAACTAACAGAATCCTTGGTTTCATATCAAGAAGTACAAATAATAGAAGTCCTCAGGTTGTTCTTCAACTCCATATATCTTTGGTAGGTAAGACACATAAGCAACAGTTAGGCAACTTTATTCCGAAACGTTTCGCCTACACAGTAGGCTTCTTCAGTCGAATACTGAATACTTCGCCTACTGTGTAGGCGAAACTTTTCGGAAAAAGTTGCCTAACTGTTGCTTATGTGTCTTACCTACCAATCTGTCGGTATTGTATACCATTTTGATGTTCATCCATATATCTTTGGTTAGACCTCATTTAGACTATGCTGAACAGTTCTGGTCACCGTATTACAGAATGGATATAAATGCACTAGAAAACGTACAAAGGAGGATGACAAAGTTGATCCCATGTATCAGAAATTTTCCCTATGAGGATAGACTGAGGGCCCTGAATCTGTACACTGTAGAAAGGCGTAGAATTAAGGAGCATATGATTGAGGTGCATGAATGGAAAACAGGTTTTAATTAAGAGGATGTAAATAGCGTTCTAAAAATATCTATCCTGGACAGGACTCGCAGCAATGGATTTAAGTTGGAAAAATTCAGATTCAGGAAGGATATAGAAAGCACTGTTTGGTACTAGAGTTGTGGATGAGTGGAACAAACTCCCGAGTACTGTCAAAGAAGCTAAGGCGTTATGTAGTTTTAAAAATAGGTTAGATAAATACATGAGTGGGTGTGGGAGGGTGTGAGTTGGACCTGACTAGCTTGTGCTACTAGGTCAGATGCAGTGCTTAAACCGGTGGGACAATTGGACCTGCCTTGCATGGGCCAGTAAGCCTGCTGCAGTGTTCTTTCTTATTTTCTTATTAATGTGCGATCTTCACTCTGGTTCTGCTATGTAGATGACATCTTTGCTCTTTGGCCTCATGACGCTAGTCTCGTCCAACTATTTCTTGATGCCCATAATAACTTTGCACCTTCCATTACATATAAAGCTGAATGGGAATCTAATTCCTTGCTTCCTTTCCTTGATGTTCATGTCCACTGCTCAGATACAGGTTTTGCTTTTTCCGTGTACAGCAAGCCTATGCACAGTAGCGTGTACATTCATTACTTTTCATATCATGCTTGATCTGTCAAGGAAAGTGTTCTTATTTCCCTCTTTCTCCATGCTCTCCTCATTTGTGATCTTCAGTTCCTTAAATTAGAACTTTATACTCTGTAATTCATTTTCCTGTCTTGGCTACTCTTCCCATTTCATAGACTCTGCCTTCTCACGTGCTCTATGGACTTTCTTCTCTCTCAATCTCTCTACTCCTGGAACCTCTCCTGTCCTCTGCCTTCCCGTATAGGAGGAAGGTGGGAGTATAGGACGAAGGTGAGGGAAAAAGTAGGACCTCTGAAAATTGGGAATGGACAGTTGACGGATAACGAACTGGAAATGTGTTCTCTATTTAATGACTATTTTTATGTCAATCTTTACACAAGAAGACAAATGAGATTCCAGAAATTAACAATTATTCAATTCCTGAAGAATTCAAATTAACTAATATTACTGTCACGAGGGACATGATCATCTAACAGATAGATAAACTGAAGCAAAATAAGTCCCCAGGACCCGACGAGTAGTTTTCTAGGGTACATAAAGAGTGCAAGATGGAACTTGGTCAGCCATTAACGAGCGTCCATAATACATCCTTCCTAACTGGTTTTGTGCCAGAGATGTGGAAGATAGCTAATGTGGTTCCTATATTCAAATCAGGGGATAAGTCCATTCCATCAAATTACCGTCCAATAATCCTGACGTCTATAGTAGGCAAATTATTAGAACCAATTATAACTGATATTATTAGAAATCACCTTGAGGAGCATAATTTTATTAATGAATCTCAGCATGAGTTCACGAGAGGTCGTTCCTGCCTGACAAATTTACTGACATTCTTCAATAAAACATCTGAGTCAGTAGACAGTGATAAAGAATATGATATTGTTTATTTGGATTTCAGTAAAACATTCGATAGAGTACCTCACAAGAGACTCTTAAGAAAAGCGGCAGCTCATGGTAGAGGAGGATTGAGGATGGATTGAGGCATGGCTTACCAATAGAAGAAGAGTTACCATTAATGGGTCAAATCTGAATGGGGACTTGATGAAGGAATTACAAGTGACGTGAGTAAATATGCTGATGATACAAAAATAAGCCGTATGATTCATTCTGAGGAGGATACCAGTAAACTCCTGGAGGATTTGGACAAATTAATGTCATGGTCTGAAAAGTGGCAGATGAAGTTCAATGTGGACAAGTGTAAAGTCCTAGTCCTTGGGAATGAAAATAACCCTTGAAGTTATAAACTAGGTGAAGTAAAGCTTGATCATACAGAATGTGAAAAGGAGTTGGGAGTCATGGTAAGTAGAAATCTAAAGAGAAGACAGCAGTAACTAGGTGCACACAATAAGGCTAACAGATTACTAGGATTTATTTCAAGAAATATAAGTAACAGAAGTCCAAAAGTTATTTTACAGCTCAATACATAACTAGTGAGGCCTCGTTTGAATTATGCCGCTCAGTTTTGGTTTCCTTACTACAGGATAGATATAGATTCATTGGAGAACAAACAGAGAAGAATGACTAAAATAATTTACTGTTTAAGGAGTCTCCCGTAGAAAAGGATAATAAACTATGTACGATTGCGGTAACTAGTGACATGGCCCTCAGACAAATAGAGAAACTAAAACCTAACAAATCCCCAGGTCCTGATGAACTGTTTGCTAGGGTGTTAAAGGAATGTAAAGAGGAACTTAGCATACCTTTGGCTAATCTTTTTAACATATGACTACAAACTGGCATAGTGCCTGATAATTGGAAAATGGCATATGTAATACCTATTTACAAGGCAAGTGACAGGTCCTTGGCTTCGAACTATAGACCAATAAACCTTATCTCCATAGTGGGAAAATTTATGGAATCAATAATTGCCGAAGCAATTCGTAGCCATCTTGATAGGTACAGATTGATTAATGAATCTCAACACGGTTTTACAAAGGGGTGTTCCTGTCTTACGAATTTACTAACTTTGGTCACTAACCCTTAAATTGTCCAAACGTAGATCTACGTTCACTCACGTGGCGCTCCGAATATTTTGAAAAATAAAAGAATCGTTTTTTTTTTCTTTTAAAATGAAGAGCACATTTTTCTACATGTTATAGAATTAAAAAAAAATTTGGGTCAGTATTTACCGAGATATAAGACGGTGAAGTTGGCACTGGATGCTCAACTGTCGGCAACATTGACTCCTGCCACTTGCACAAGTGTTGCCAATATACCTTTTTTCCTCGTTTTTATTTTAATTTATATATTTTTTATGTTCTGATAATTACAATTTATAATACTTCTTGTAATTTCATAGCCAATGTTTGTTCTGACACTAATATTAGGTACTGAAATAGTCACAATCACATTGACAGGTGAACATTTACACCTACCTGGGTTATTTACTATTGTCTAGAAATATATACAAAGTATTTATAGGTGCCAGCAATGTTTTAGATACCCTGGCATATACCTTGAAGAATGTTGTTATGAAAGGCATCCCTATACTGTTGACAGCTCAGTGACATTTGATAAATACACACTGCTCCAGCTAACCCTCACTGTATTTGTTATCACTGTTACACACAAACATGTCTTGTCTCTCTGTCTGTTCATATATCTGTCTATCTGTCTGTCTGTCTATCTGCCTGTCTGTCTATCTGTCTTTCTGTCTATCAGTCTATCTTTCTGTCTGTATATCTGTCTATCTGTCTACCTGCCTGTCTCTCTGTCTGTCTGTCTGTCTGTTGTCTGTCTGTCTGTCTGTCTGTCTGTCTGTCTGTCTGTCTGTCTGTCTGTCTGCCTGTCTATCTATCTGTCTTTGTCTATCTGTCTGCCTGTCTGTCTCTGCTTATCTGTCTTTCTGTCTGCCTGGAGTATAGGATATCAATCTCCTTGAAGAATCGTGTTATGACATCTGTTATCAGCTTGGTGACATTTGATAAATGGGTGCTCGGGGGAGCCCTGGCTATGTTTTCACTGATACACACAAACATGTTTCTGTCTATCTATCTATCTGTCTGTCTATCTATCTGTCTATCTTTGCCTGGAATTTTTGATTATCCTAGGTAATTTACACTAAGCATAATAACTGTACTTATGTGTATATGTGAGACAGATATAGATAGGCAGAGATATAGATAGACAGAGATACAGATAGAGATATAGACAGATAGAGATATAGACAGATAGAGATATAGACAGATAAAGATATAGACAGAGAGACAGCCAGAGACAGCCAAAGCAAGCCAGCCGGCCAGCCTGCCGAATGCATAAGAACATAAAGAGGGAACACTGCAGCAGGCCTACTGGCCCATGCATGGCAAGGTACATGTCACACTCCTCTCCGACTTAGACAAATGACCCACCTAGTCAGGTCACATCCTTTGACTAGCACAAGCTAGTAAGGTCCAACTCACACCCACCAACACTCACTCAAGTATTTATCTAACCTATTTTTACTTTCCTCTTAAAATGGAAGTGTTAATGCAACATGGCATCAGTGAATCCCTGGTATTTGCCATGCTATTTGCTATAGCTGGTGCTCCCACAAGGTACTAAGTGCTCCCAGATTTTTTTAATAGTGCGCACACTGAGGGCACATTCAGACTCTATCTTTCGATAGAGTTCCACACCAGAGGCTATTGAGGAAACTTAATTAAGGCACACGGAATAGGAGGAGAAATTTTTTCCTGGGTAGAGGCATGGCTGACAAATAGGCAGCAGAGAGTTTGCATAAATGGCGAGAAATCAGAATGGGGGCACGTCACAAGCGGTGTTCCTCAGGGGTGAGTGTTGGGCCAGTTGTTGTTCACAATTTACATAAACGACATAGATGAGGGAATAAATAGCGACATAAGCAAATTTGCTGATGACACCAAAATAGGCCGTCCAATTCATTCTAATGAGGACACTAGAGCACTCCAGGATGATTTGAATAGACTGATGCAATGGTCGGAGAAGTGGCAGATGCAGTTTAATATTGACAAATGCAAAGTTCTAAATGTTGGACAGTTAAATAACCATGCCATATATAAACTAAATAATGTAGATCTTAATACTACTGATTGCGAAAAGGATTTAATAGTTCTGGTTAGCAGTAATCTCAAACAAAGACAACAGTGCATTAGTGTTCGCAATAAAGCTAACAGAATTCTTGGCTTCATATCTAGAAGTATAAATAATAGAAGTCCTCAGGTTGTTCTTCAACTCTTTATATCCTTGGTTAGGCCTCATTTAGACTATGCTGCTCAGTTCTGGTCACAGTATTACAGAATGGATATAAATGCTCTGGAAAACATACAGAGGAGGATGACAAAGATGATCCCATGTATCAGAAATCTTCCCAATGAGGATAGACTGAGGGCCCTAAATCTGCACTCTCTCGAAAGGTGTAGAATTAGGGGGGATATGATCGAGGTGTATAAATGGAAAACAGGAATAAATAAAGGGGATGTAAATAGCGTGCTGAAAATTTCCAGCCAAGACAGGACTCGCAGCAATGGTTTCAAGTTGGAAAAATTCAGATTCAAGAAGGATATAGGAAAGCACTGGTTTGGTAATAGAGTGTTCGCATCGCTATTGGGCCGTGCGGACGTGCTGCGCAGTAGCTCCTGATTGAGTTGGCTTTTGCGCAGTGTTGACGTGTACTTGGCTCTGTGAAGACCTGTTTGCGCGCTCTCTAGAATTGAAGCAAGATGCCCTCCATCGAGCAACTTTACCAACAGCTTAAGGAAGAATTGAGGTTGGCGAATATGGAAATTCGGCGACTGACCGAGGAAAACAAAAAGATTCGTAGTAGTCCTCCTGTTTTGAGTCCTCAGGTCAAGAAGGGAAACTGGTCAGTGGCTGGACAGCAGGGAAAGAAGTTGACGATCAAGAAGACGAATGGAAAGGTAGAAACGATGAAGAAGAAAGAGACTGCCGTGGAAACTGTTGTGGAAGACATCCAATACATTCTCAGTGCTACCCGACGAATGTGAGTCGACTACTGGGAACGTCACGACGAACGACACCAAGGAAGGTACGAATATTTTTGTTGTTAGGGATAGCCAAGTTAGGTATATGGATAGGGCGTTCTGCTTGAAGGACAGGAGTAGGAGACAGAGAGTTTGCTTTCCTGGGGCTGGGATGGAGGATATTGTTAGCCGTCTGGATGACATCATGAGAGGTAATGGGAGCAATCCTATTATCTGTCTCAGTGCTGGAGGCAACGATGTTGGCAGACGTAGGAGTGAAGACCTGCTGAAAGAAGTGATTTTCGAAAGAGAAACATGTAAAGCCTGCACACAGAACAAGGTCGATGATAACGCTGGATGGAAGAGGAAGGTCGAGTGAGTAATAAATTTTTCCCTGCTCGCACAGAGATCGATGGCTTGTGTAGTAGGTACTTTGGTGAATAGGGATGGTTACATCAGGCTGGAAAGTTCTTGTTCCTGATTTGATGTTGCGAATCGTGATTGAGAAGATCACCGAGTGTCTGAGATGTGCTGGACTGATTATTGCCAAGAGTTTAGAGAGGTATTTAGCAAGAATTCCTGAGGTTTGTGGGGGCACTGACTTATCCAAGGATAGGGACCTCAGTAAACTGGCTTATAAGTTTTTGGCCAGACCGTACATTCTGGCAGGTCTGGGATTGCTGGGAATAGTGATTGTAGATAGTTTCTTCCATGTTATGAGTCCCTCGGTTGCGGGAGTTCTGCTGAAAAATGTTTTGGTAAGGTTGTCCACTTGTTTGTTGTGAGAAGTTTGTAGGTATCTGGGTCACTGAGCATTTTGTTCTGTTAATCGTCACGTGTCAAATTTACGACACCAACTCCTTTTTTTTATCAGCGTGGTGAACCCTGATGGTCGTGTCTTCTAAATAAAGCTTAAGTGCAATGATGTAACGTCGAGGTATAACTGTGGAGCTGCGTTGTTGAGATGACCGCTGAGATTGATGCACTGTGGAGTGCGTGTTGAGATGACGCTGAGATTGATGCCACTGGGGAGCAGCTGCGTGTTGGAGATGGGGACCGCTGAGATGATGCACTGGTGGGAAGCTGACGTGTTGAGATGACTGCTGAGATGATTGTCTTGAAGATAACCTGTTTGGAAGTCGCAGTAGTCGTTGTGGTCTGTAGTTTTCAAAGCGATGAAATTGAGGTCTTGTTTGGTTTCCTAATTCTTGTTGTAAATTTATTTTACTCCCAAAACAGTTCCCAGTTAAAAATAATAAACTAATAATAATATTTAAAACTAATTAAATATGTATTATAACATATTATTATTATTATTATTAATTATTATTCTATTATTATATTATTATTAATTTTATTATTATATTATTATTATTAATATTATTATTATCATTATTATAAAATTATTATTTTTATGATTATTTTTATTTTTTTGTTATTATTTTTCTGTTATCAATATTTATTATCGTATTATTAGGTATTACTCTAAATTATAAATTTTTTACAAAGAATAATGATAATACTAATTAAAATAAATAATAAAACCATATAACCATATAACAATATACTTTAAATACTACTACTACTACTAACTACTACTACTACTACTACTACTATACTATACTAACTACACTACTACTAATATACTACTTATACTTATACTAATAATAATAATAAATAGAATAAGAAGTAGAAAAGAAAAGAAGGAGATTATTGTTATTATAATAATAATTATAATTATCATAACATTACAGCTGAGGATTGTGTGAAGATGCTTCTTAATAAAGCTGGTGTTGACCTTAACTCTAGGAATGATCAAGGTCAGACACCATTACATTATGCTGCCTTGATTAACCACACTGGAATTATGGAACTGTTATTACATGATGAACGTTGTGATCACAATGCAGAAGACAATGATCATAATACTGCATTTCACTATGGCAGCCAGAGTGCTGAAGGTATTCTCACTAATAATATATTTTTCTTAATGTAAATTTCCAACCATATTTTTAATGTGTTAAAGATTTATATGGTATTCAGGTGTAATAAGTCGACATATGAAACAGAGAAATTAGCATAATGGAGAATCTGATATGTATGAGTTATCTGATATTTGTTGGACACACATCAGAAATCTTGGTGATGTGGGGGTCTAGTTGTTATTTAATAATTACTAAACACATAATGACCAATGAACAATAATAATCTGATAGGATATGGTGAATAATTTTGAAAAACAATCAACCATTCAATTTCTTGACGGATTTTTTGGAGTCGTTTGTGGTCTGTGATTTCGAATATGTCTTCGGTGGCCCGAAAAGAAAAACTTTACCATCTTCACTCCATCACTGTCTTGTCAGAGGTATGCTTTATACTACAGTTATTAAAACTGCAATTTTAAAACCCCTACCTTCAGAGTGCAGACACTTCCCATCTCCAGGACTCAAGTCCGGCCTGCCAGTCTCCCTGAATCCTTTCATGAATGTTACTTTGCTCACACTCCAACAGCACGTCAAGTATTAAAAACCATTTGTCTCATTCATCCTATCAAATGTTGCTCACTCATGCTCTTGCGGGAAGTTCCAAAACCCCTCGCACACAAAACCTCTTTACCCCCATCCTCCAAACCTTCCTAGGCCGACCCCTACCCCGCCTTACCTCCACTACACATTTATACACTCTCGAAGTCATGCTGTTTTGTTTCAATTCTCTCTACATGTCCGAACCACATCAACAACCCTTCCTCAGCCCTCTGGACAATAGTTTTGGTAATCCGCACCCCTCCTAGCTTCCAAACCACGATTCTCTGCATTATATTTGCACCACACATTGCCCCTCAGACTGACATCTCCACTTCCTCCAGCCTTTCTCCTCGCTGCAACATTTAATCACCCATTTACTTCACACCCATTTAAGAGTGCTGGCACAATTACATACCACATACATTTCACGTCTTTGCTTCCATGGACAAAGTGTCTTTGTCTCCATAGACTCCTAAGTGTACCACTCATCCTTTTCCCCTACTTCATTTCTAGGATTTCACCTCATCTTCATAGACCCATCTCTGACACGTCCACTCCTTAATATTCTAGAACACATTCACATCTCCATACTCTCTCCCTCAGATCAATCTGATATCCAATCTTTCGGCGCCTAATCTTTCTGTTATCCTCATAACCTTACTCTTTCCTATATTCACTTTTAATTTTCTTCTTTTACATACCCTACCAAATTCATCACCGACCTCTCAACTCTCTTCAGAATCTCCTAAAGCACTGTGGTCATCAGCAAAGAGCACTGTGACAACTCCCCACGTTGTGCTTTATTCTATATCTTTTAACTCCACACCTCTTGCCAAGACCCTCGCATTCACCTCTCTTTACCCCATGTATAAATATATTAATCAACCACTGTGACACACACCATCATTGTCTAAGGCTACTTTTACTGAAATAATCTCCCCATCTTTCCTACTTACTCTAACCGGAACCTCAATATCCTCGTAAAAACTCTTCACTGCTTTCGGTAACTACCTCTGTACCATAACCTGCAACATCTGCATTTTGTCCCCTATCCACCTGTCTCATATTGCCATTTTCAAATCCATAAATGCCACAAAAAACCTCTTTGCCATATCTAATATAATGCTCACATGTATGGGGTACTGTAAAACACTTGGTCTACACCCCCGACCTTTCCCTAAAACCTCCTTGTTTATCTGCTATCCTATTCTCCGTCTTACTCTTCAATCCTTTTCAATAAAACTCTACCATTCACCTTTTACCACTATATCCTCAAACAGACTTATTCCCCTATAATTTTTACACTTCTTTTGTCCCCTTTGCCTTTATATAAAGGAATATACATGTTCTTACCTATACCTAGGTACCTTACCCTCTTCCATAATTTATTAAATAATTGCATCCAACCACTCCAAAACTATATTACCATCTTTCTATCTTTTTCCGGTCAATCCCTAGCTGCCTTACCCCCTTCCATTTACCCACTGCTTCACGAACTTCCCCCAGTGGGTAGACATGGAAAGGGGATAATGGCAGCTGGTTGACAGGAAAAGATAGAAATGTTAAAAGCAGGTGGGGATATAACAAACTTTAAATTATGTTAACCACAGTATCTCCCAAAACAATTTAAGTTTTATTTAAACAATTCAATGTTTTAAAGTAATTCAGTGCATAATTTTATTCAAAATAATTAATTCAAATATAATTAATTTACAGAACAATAAAATGTAATGAGACGATCACATTTCTCATCATAAATAGGAAACTCTATCTTGATAATCAGTGACCATCAAATTGGAAGACAAGTGTTTGTGTTATATATTTTACTATGAATTTTGGTCTTCTCCCTCAGAGGTATGGGACCAAAGTAGACTCTTTCTTTTTTACTGTCACTCTATCACTGTCTTGGTCGATGTGGGTTGACATTATCGTTCAGATGATCCTTCGAATGGGAACAATAACAAGGGCTTCAAGTCCTGGATATCCAGTGTCCTTAGTATTCCCTCATAAATGTTACATTGCTCACACTCCAAACAGCACTGAAATCAAAAAAAAAACTTTCCATTCATTCCCTATGTACACTCTCGATCCTTTAATGGTCTGGCTGAATGTCCATTCATAACCTACTATAGTCCCTTCCTTCATGTATTTCTGTTTCTCCTTTCCTCCACTCCTAATTCATATTGCTAACTAACCCATCCAGCTTTACTTTTCTATATGTCCAAAATACCTCAACAACTTTTCCTCAGTCCTCGGAATAATAATTTTTGTGACTCCATGCATCCCTTTTTAATCTGCAACATCTGAATTATTTGCATAATACTCACAATAAATGTTGCCTTCAAAGAGAGATCTCTACTGTCTCCAATCTTCTCCTCACTGCAATATTCGAAACCTATGCCATCACATCCTTAAAACAGTGTTGGTAACACTATATTCTGGTACATTCCCTTTGTTGCTTACCTGGATAAAGTTCCTTGTCTCCACAGATACATCAATGCACCATCCACCTTCCCTTCGTTAATTCTATGGCTCACCTCAATTCTCATAGAACCATCCACTGACTCCATACTTCATACTTCCTCCCACCAATCAAATATCAAATCTCTGCTTATATATAATCTGGCTTATATTAATTTTCTTCTTTACATTACGTTTCTCAAATCGTTTACTCTCCTTCGCTAATTTCTCTTCAGAATCCCCTCAAAGGAAACAAGTTTATCGGCAAAAAATTCAACTGTGACAGCTCTCACTCCATAACAGATTCACTATTTTTCAATGCTATACCTCTCCACAACACCCTAACATTCACTTATTTTACATCACCAACCATGGTGACGTCACACATACCTGCATAAGATCTGCTTTTACTGGAAAATAAATCTCACTCTTTCCACCATTTGTAACCTAATCTGAGCCTTATTATTCACATATAAGCTTTTTACTGCTTTATATAACTTACAAGCTTTCCATACTGGTGCAACACTTGCCACATTGTTTCATTATAAACCCTCTCATATGCATTTTCTAAACCAATAACTACAATGAAAAATTTCGTACCCTTATCAAAGTATTATTCCCTCTTGTGCTTCAGTGTAAGTAATTTAGTATTTCTGTTTTTAACCATAATTCAGTAATAACCTTTCAATAACTTTTCCAGAAGACTTATTCCCCTATAATTTCTTACAGTTTCTTTAATCCTTTTCCTAAACAGAGGAACTACGACATTCTCTCTGCTATTTCTTAAGTACCTTCCTCTCTTTCTGCACATGTTGAACACACCAACTGACTCCAAAACTCTAACCCACTGTTCATAACTGTCTTATCCCATCTATCAACTGCTGCTTAATTCCCTTTTATCTGCATACCCATGTCATGTGCACCTCCTATACACCTCACATCTGGCTCTTCCTCACTCATCGTTCTTCACTTTATCAACAATTTAATAACATCTTAAAGCATTTCTTCCATCTTCTTAGTACCTTCCAGTTCTACATTTAATGGTTCATTTTCTTTTTGTTATCAGTTTTTTTTAAATACAATTGTTCCCAAGGCATCTTATACTTAGAGATGTCCTCCTACATCTGTTTCTTATTTTTACCAAAGTTTGTTTAAAAAGTGACCTTTTCATCACTCTTTTATCAATTTTTTACTTCATATACTCCTATTCTTTTTATAACATCTATACTGCAGAAGAAGAGAACCTTTTCATCTCACTAACTTTTCTCTTACTGTCTAACCTGTTATTCACAATTTGCTCCTCTTCCTCCTGCCACCACCCTCCAACTACCCTTATATTACTGCACTACATGCTTTATTCATATTTCTACCACTATACCTACCACGACCACCTCATCATCCCCTTGTACCTTCTTTTCTCTGCTATTTCGTAACAGTTGCTAATGTCTTATCTGATTATTTAATTTATTAAACTTACCTTCTCTCTTACACTGATAACATTCTCCTTGTAATCCTCTTTATTTTACTTTACACTTAAAGATAAGTGTGATCAGTCTGTCGGTTTTCTAAAAATATATATCCCTAAGTCTACACTCATCATTTTATCTACTAACCCATATCTACCCATCCATTTATTTAAATATATATATATATATATATATTTATATAATATATATATATTATATATATTATATATATATATATATATATATATATATATATATTATATATATATATATATATATAATATGTATTTTTGTTACCAAACTCTTTCCATGCATATATTAAATAGACATTCCTCATTAGCATTTACTCCTGGTTACTCAACACTTACCTACACAGCTTTCTGCAAGAGTTTCTCACCTGTGCTTGTTTGGTCACCCACAACAATTATTTTCTCTCTTCGGTTCAAAAACCTTCCTAAATTCTCGCTAAACTCCTGCCTATTAAAAATCTATGTCTTTCTTCTACTCTTTATCTCTTCCTAGGCACATAAAAACACTTTACTATTAACCACTTATCACCTCAATTTTAAATTTATGTTCTTTCATTGCCCTTTTTCATTTCCATTAATTTAATTTTTAATGTTTTTGTTCATCCTGTCTTAGGTCTCATTTACCTCAGACACTCATGAAACTAATCCCATTCATATCTCCATACTGAATTATCTTACCATCTTAACCCCTTTTAATTATATTTCTAATAGATGCAAGACATCCAGTTACTTTTAACTTCTTTAGCTTAACATCATTTCTTCTTAACTTCCATATCACCCTCTCACACATTCACAAAGCCCACCGTTTAAATTTGATGACTTCCAATTAGTAATTATTGCAAGCTAAGGGTTTTGCTAGGCCCCTTGTTCCGGGCATTTTTGTCACCCGTTATAAACATTCACTTCTGATGGCGGGAAGAATTCTAACAACACTTTCCCATGGAGTTGATAAGATAGACCATAAGAAGAGAATTAAACAAAATAAAGGAACCACTGATCAGTGTGTATACACATACATAAACATGCACAATTACAAGTGTAGTATGAACTAGAAGTAATAATAGTGCCAAGACGTACATGTTATTTTATTGTTGATGATACAAAGAAATGGCACCAAGAATCCTGATAAATTAGACACATGTGCAACTCTTGGGTATCTTTATTGAGGAAACGTTTCGCCACACAGTGGCTTCATCAGTCCATACAAAGGAGAATCATGAAGAACACCACTTACGACTGCTGCACCTCTCTTGCCTGCGGTATATAAGCCACTTCTCCCCTCATGTGCTGTATTCTATTCAAGATTGATGGAGTGATCACATCGACTCAAGGTTGAGGGACTGATTACCTCATTTTCCCCCTGCTCTTCACGATTCTCCTTTGTTTGGACTGATGAAGCCACTGTGTGGCAAAACGTTTCGTCAATAAAGATACCCAAGAGTTGCACATGCGTCTAATTTATCAACATGTCGGATTCTCTGATTAACATTCATCATACCAGATCCTGCCATTGTGGTAAAAACATAACAGTTTCAACAGTTCATTTTGGAAATATGTTAGAACCTGTGATGGGTTGTTGTTGTTGTTGTTGTTGTTGTTGTTGTTGTTGTTGTTGTTGTTGTTGTTGTTGTTGTTGTCTACCAAACTGATGTAGTTCCTGATCCAGTACATTTAGGAATATTACCTTACATTGATAATAATTTACGTTACATATTAGTCTCAATGATACCAGAAGACGAGTACCTGTCAGGTGTAACATGACACAATGATACCAGAAGACGAGTACCTGTAGCCAACGTGTAACATGAACCAATGATACAGAAGACGAGTACCTGTCAGGTGTAACATGACACAATGATACCAGAAGACGAGTACCTGTCAGGTGTAACATGACACAATGATACCAGAAGACGAGTACCTGTCAGGTGTAACATGACACAATGATACCAGAAGACGAGTACCTGTCAGGTGTAACATGACACAATGATACCAGAAGACGAGTACCTGTCAGGTGTAACATGACACAATGATACCAGAAGACGAGTACCTGTCAGGTGTAACATGACACAATGATACCAGAAGACGAGTACCTGTCAGGTGTAACATGACACAATGATACCAGAAGACGAGTACCTGTCAGGTGTAACATGACACAATGATACCAGAAGACGAGTACCTGTCAGGTGTAACATGACACAATGAATACCAGAAGACGAAGTCGAGTACCTGTCAGGTGTAACATGACACAATGATACCAGAAGACGAGTACCTGTCAGGTGTAACATGACACAATGATACCAGAAGACGAGTACCTGTCAGGTGTAACATGACACAATGATACCAGAAGACGAGTACTGTCAGGTGTTGTTAACATGACACAATATGATACCAGAAAGCCGAGAACCTGTCCAGGTGTAACATGACACCAATGATACCAGAGACGGAGTACCTGTCAGTGTAACATGTGTACACATATGATACCAGAAGACGAGTACCTTGTTCAGGTTAACATGACACAATGGGATACCAGAGACGAGTACCTGTTAAGGTGTAACATGACACAATGATAACCTGAAAGACGAGTTACCTGTCAGGTGTAACATGACACAATGATACCGAGAAGATGAGTTACCTGTAGGTGTAACATGGACCAAGATTACCAGATGACGAGAGTACCCTGTCAGGTTGTAAATGACACAATGAATACCAGAAGGACGAGTACCTGTCAGGTTGTAACAAGCACAAATATACCAGAAAGACGAGTACCTGTCAGGTTGTAACATGACACAATGATTACCAGAAGACGAGTACCTGTCCAGGTGTAACATGACACAATGATACCAGAAGAAGACGGAGTACCTGTCAGGTGTTAAATGACACAATGATACCAGAAGACGAGTACCTGTCAGGTGTAACATGACACAATGATACCAGAAGACGAGTACCTGTCAGGTGTAACATGACACAATGATACCAGAAGACGAGTACCTGTCAGGTGTAACATGACACAATGATACCAGAAGACGAGTACCTGTCAGGTGTAACATGACACAATGATACCAGAAGACGAGTACCTGTCAGGTGTAACATGAACACAATCGATACCAGAAAGGTGAGTACCTGTCAGTGTAACATGACACAATGATACCAGGAAGACGAAGTACCTGGAGGTTGTAACATGACACAATGATCAGAAGGTCGAGTACCTGTCAGGTGTAACATGACACAATGATACCAGAAGACGAGTACTGTCAGGTGTAACATGACACAATGATTACCAGAGAAGACGATACCTGTCCAGGTGTAACATGAACAATGATACCAGAAGCGAGTACCTGGTAGGTTGTAAAACATGACACAATGATACCAGAAGACGAGTACCGTCAGGTGTAAATTGACCACAATGATACCAGGAAGACGAGGTACCTTGTAGGTGTAACATGACACAATGATACCAGAAACGAGTAACCTGTCCAGGATTTAACATGACACAATGATACAGAAGACGAGTACCTGTCAGGTGGTAACATGACCACAATGATACCAGAAGGACGAGTACCTGTCGGTGTAACATGACACAATGATACAGAAGACGAGCTACCTGTCAGGTTGTAACATGACACAATGATACCAGAAGACGGTAGTACTGTCAGGTGTAACATGACACAATGATACCAGAAGAAACGAGACCTGTCAGGTGTAACATGACACAATGATACCAGAAGAGAGTACCTTTCAGGTGTAACATGACACAATTGATACCAGAAGACCGAGTACCTGTCAGGTGTAACATGACACAATGATACCAGAAGACGAGTACCTGTCAGGTGTAACATGACACAATGATACCAGAAGACGAGTACCTGTCAGGTGTAACATGACACAATGATACCAGAAGACGAGTACTGTCAGGTGTAACATGACCACAATGATACCCAGAAAGACGAGTACCTGTCAGGGTAACTGACACAATGATACCAGAAGACGAGTACATGTCAGGTGTAAAATTGAACATGTACCAGAAGACGAGTACCTGTCAGGTGTTGTAACATGTATAAACACAGTAAATAGTCAACATATAGCACTAATTATTTATTAAAATAAATTTTTTAATTATAAATAGGTACAACACCGTGACCTGAGCTATAGTTAATAGTTCGTCATGGACTATTAACTATTCACATGAAAACGTGAAGAGAAGGGAGCCACTATATGTATAAAAGGGAACTTTGCCTCCGTAGATGTCTTCCTTTTTCATTACTTGTTAATGTTCAGAATTCAGAATATCGTAACTTTATCTGATCATTATCTAACTTCCTCGTTAACTTCTTCCGTTTACTATATTTTGCTTTGGTTTCCTTTCTTTTGCCTGATTTTTTTTTCACTTAGTTTTTTGTCCTACCTTCGTCGGTCATTATCTCTGCTGTGATGCTCCTTTATTCCTCTCCTGTTGTCTCTTGTTCTTGTTTCCATAACACTTCTTCTTATTACCACCTCTACCATTGTTTCCACTATTTCCAATTCTGCTTTCTTACAGTGCTCCTTTTTTCTTGATTTATCTCTTGTTTTAGACTTCACTCTCCTAACACTACTACTATTATTCATTGTTTTACTCCACAAATACCTTCTTATTTGACTCTCTGTGTCAATGTTGCTCTACTTGTCCCCACTACTTCCCACCTATACAACTATTATTACTACTATATTATACTACTTCCTCATCTGGTTTCCACTACTCTTGACTTCGATTCTCACTCTTGTATATATATATTGTCTCCCTTACCTTCACTTCTTTCAGTGTGTCTAGTTAATGGTTAGTCGACCAAAATGTCGTCATAAGTTCCAGTCTCCTTTGTGCGGGTTATCTGTGTATTTTTCTTTAGATTATAAACTTCTCCATAATACATATTAATCAGAGAGGGAAAAAATAGTTTAAAATCATAATACCATTTTTAAACATATTTAGGGAAAGATCGGATACAATAAGTTGTTTATTTCACAACAAAAAAAAATGGGAGAAGTGAGAATTGTGAGACGAAGGTGATGAAGCTGTTTGTGATTACCAGTGATCTTACAAGAATGATCACAACTTGACATATCACAATACAATAATTCCCATCTCAGTGTCTTCATTAAGTTTGGTGGTATATTAGTACACATGGTAGCACCTCATAGTGCTCCAGGATGTTAGTAAAAACTCTACAGCTCAGCACCAGCTATACAAAAGTTAAATACACTACTACTTCTGTTATTCTCACTCACCAACATCACACAAATAAACAATTGCTTTTACAGCAGGTTCTGTGTGACGCCATATTTAACAATGTAAGTGTAAACAATTAAGAAAATTTCCAGAGGTTGGTTTATTTAAAATTATTTTTACCACTTAAGGACTTTTTTCTTTCTTCTTCTATCTACACTTTTAATTCCCCATTTTTTAAAATATAAATTTATGTTGTATTATATAAAATATGGTTTTCCATATAAACACACGGAAGCCTTTAAGAGATTATTGATAGTAAGATTAACCATGAAAATCGGCCGTACTGTGATGCCACGGTTATCTAAATTAACCCCATTAATAAATAATATTTTACAGTGTTTGAGGCGCTCAGATGCTGCTCAAGTTTTGGCTTCTACCCTTATGTCAAAAATGTATGGGACAAACACCTTTGGAGTGTGCTAGGCTGCAAGGTCGACACACTGTGTTGTGGTGGCTGAGGAAGCTACAACGCACCAACGTACCTGCTGAAACATCCACTACCAACATAATGGTAAGTTTACTTGAGAAAATATTGAAAATGTTTAGGTGCAAATCTGTCGCTTTAGTGCTTGACCTCTTGTTGTCAGTGACAGTTAATTTTAGAAGGATTCAGGAGTAACAGTAAAGAAATAAAAAAAACGAGAGCTCTCTGTAGTGGCAGTAGTGAAGGTTGGATAACAGTGAGTACACTGTGTTGGGGCAGAACTGAAGGATGGATAACAGTGAACACACTGTGTAGTGGTAGTAGTGAAAGATGGATAACAGTGAACACACTGTGTAGTGGTAGTAGTGAAGGATGGATGACAGTGAACACACTGCATAGGGGTAGTAGTGAAGGATGGATAACAGTGAGTACACTGTGTAGGGGTAGTAGTGAAGGATGGATAACAGTGAGGAGTACTCTGGTAGGGAGTAGTAGTGAAGATGTGGGAATAACGGTGAGTACGCTGTGTAGAGGTAATAATGAAGGATGGATAACAGTGAGTACACTGTGCAGGGGTAGCAGTGAAGGATGGATGACAGTGAGTACTCTGTGTAGGAGTAGTAGTGAAGGATGGATAACGGTGAGTACGCTGTGTAGGGGTAATAGTGAAGGATGGATAACAGTGAGTATGCTGTATACGGGAAGTAGTGCAGCAGGGATAACAGTGAGTATGCTGTGTAGGGGTGGTAGTGAAAGATGAATAAGAGTGAGTATGAAGTGTAGGGGTAATAGTGAAGGATATACAGTAAGTCTATGGTGTTGGGCGTAGTAGGTGAAGGTGGATAATAGTGAGTAACAGTACTCACCTACCTAATTGTGGTTGCAGGGGTCGAGACTCAGCTCCTGGCCCCGCCTCTTCACTGATCGCTACTGGATCCTCTCTCTCTCTGCTTCCTGGCTTTGTCATACCTCTTCTTAAAACTATGATATGGTTCCTGCCTCCACTACTTCACTTGCTAGGCTGTTCCACTTGCTGACAAACACTATGATGAAGAAATACTTCCTAACGTCCCTTGTGACTCGTCTGAGTCTTCAGCTTCCAGTGGTGGGGCTCTTGTCCTGTGTCCCTCCTCTGGAAATCCTATTCTCTGTTCCACCTTGTCTATTCCCCGCAGTATCTTGTATGTCGTTATCTGTCTCCCCTGACCCTCTGTCCTCCAGTGTCGTCAGTCCGATTTCCTTAACCTTTCCTCGTACGAACATTCCGATTGAGCTCTGGGCACTACTGCCTTGTTGCAACCTTTGTAACTTTCTCTAAACTTTTGGACGTGCTGACAGGTTGGATTCCAGGAACTGTGCTGCCATACAAAATCAAAAAGGGTGAGTCAAATACTGCTAAGATTCTTTTACTGGAAAATTAATCTCACTCTTTCCACCATTTGTAACCTAATCTGAGCCTTATTATTACATAAGCTTTTTACTGCTTTATATAACTTACCAGCTTTCCATACTGGTGCAACACTTGCCACATTGTTTCATTATAAACCCTCTCATATGCATTTTCTAAACCAATAACTACAATGAAAAATTTCGTACCCTTATCAAAGTATTATTCCCTCTTGTGCTTCAGTGTAAGTAATTAGTATTTCTGTCTTAACCATAATTCAGTAATAACTTTACAATAAACTTTTCCAGACTTATTCCCCTATAATTCTTACAGTCTCTTTAATCCCTTTTCCCCTAAACAGAGGAACTACACATTCTCTCTGCTGTTCCTTAAGTACCTTCCTCTCTTTCCTGTACATGTTGAAACACATCAACTGCTCCAAAACTATAACCCACCTGTTCATAACTGTCTTATCCCATCTATCTCTGCTGCTTAATTCCCTTTTATCTGCTTACCCACTGTCATGTGCACCTCCTATACACTCACATCTGGCTCTTCCTCACTCCTTGCTTCCTTCACTTTATCAACATTTAATAACATCTTAAAGCATTTCTTCCATCTTCCTAGTACCTCCAGTTCTACATTTAATGGTTCATTTTCTTTTTGTTAACAGTTAAATACAATTGTTCCCAAGGCTTCTTAACTTAGAGATGTCACTGTACATCTGTTTCTTATTTTTACCAAAGTTTGTTTAAAAGTCACCTTCCTCATCGCTCTTTTAACATTTTTTTACTCTCCATATACACCTCATTCTGTTTATAACATCTATACTGCAGAAACCTTTCATCTCCCAACTTTTCTCTTACTGTCTAACATCGTTATTCCACCAATTGCTCCTCTTCCCTCCTGCACCCACCCTCCACTACCCCTATATTTCTGCACTACATTCTTTATTCATATTTCTACACTATACCTCCACGACCACCTCCTCATCACCTGTACTCTCTTTCTCTGCTTATTTCGTAACAGTTGCTAATGTCTTATCTGATTCATTTAATTTATTAACTTACCTTCTCTCTTACCCACTGATAACATTCTCCTTGTAATCTATCTATATTTTACTTTCACACTAAAAGATGAAGTGATATGTCTGTCGGTTTTCTAAAAATATACATATCCCTAAGTCTACACATCATCATTTTATCTACTAACCCATAACTACCCATCCCTTTATTTAAATATATATATAGTTATATATATATATATATATATATATCTATACTATTATTATTTATTATATATATATATATATATATATATATTATAATTTATATATATTTATGTATTATTTATTTGTTACAAACCTCTTTCCATGCATATATTAATTAGAGATTCCCATTAGGATTTACTCCTGGTCACTCAAAACACTTTCCTACTACACTTTCTGCAAGAGTTTCTCACATATAGCTTGTTGTCACCACAACTATATTTTCTCTCTCGGTTCAAAACTTCCTAAATTCTCGACTAGCCTTCTATAACTCTATGTCTTTCTTCCACTCTTTTCTTTCCTAGGCACATTACACTTACTATTAACCACTTGCACCTCCCACCCTTATTTTTATCCACATCAATTTTAAATTTATGTTCTTTCATTGCCCTTTTTTCTTTCCATAATTTAATTTTTAATGTTTTTGTTCTTCCTGTCTTTAGGTCATCATTCTCTCAGAAACACATGAACTAATCCCAGTTCTATATCTCCATACTGAAATTATATCTTACCAATTGCCCCTTTAAATTTATTTCTAATAGATGCAAGACATCCAGCTTCTTTTAATTCTTGCATTCCAATCATTTTCCTTCTTAAGCTTCCATATCACCTCTCACACATTCAAACATCCTCCGTTTAAATTTGATGATTTTCCATTAGTATTTATGCAAGCTAAGGGTTGCTAGCCTTGTTCCCAGCATTGTGTCACCCGTTATAACATTCACTTCTTATGGGGAAGCATTCTAACACACTTTCCCATGGAGTTGATAAGATAGACCATAAGAAGAGAATTAAAAAAATAAAGGAACCACTGTTCAGTGTGTATACACAGACATGAACATGCACCATATTACAAGTGTTAGAATGACTAGAAGTAATAAGAGTGCCAAGACGTACATGTTACTTTATAGTTTATGATACAAAGAAATGGCACCAAGAATCCTGATAAATTAGACACATGTGCAACTCTTGGGTATCTTTATTGAGGAAACGTTTCGCCACACAGTGGCTTCATCAGTCCATACAAAGGAGAATCGTGAAGAGCACCACCTACGACTGCTGCATCTCTCTTGTTTGCTGTATATAAGCCACTTCTACCCTCATATGCTGTATTATATTCAAGATTGATGGAGTGACCACATCGACTCAAGGTTGAGGGACTGATTACCTCATTCTACCCCTGCTCTTCACGATTCTCCTTTGTTTGGACTGATGAAGCCACTGTGTGGCGAAACGTTTCCTCAATAAAGATACCCAAGAGTTGCACATGTGTCTAATTTAATGCAACCATGTCGGTTATCTCTGAACCATTCATCTACCATGAATCCTGCATTGTGTAAAACAATAACAGTTTTCACAGTCATTTGGAAAAATGTTAGAACCTGTGTGGGTGGTTGTTGTTGTTGTTGTTGTTGTTGTTGTTGTTGTTGTTGTTGTTGTTGTCTACCAAACTGATGTAGTTCCTGATCCAGTACATTTAGGAATATTACCTTACATTGATAATAATTTATGTTACATATTAGTCTCAATGATACCAGAAGACGAGCACCTGTCAGGTGTAACATGACACAATGATACCAGAAGACGAGTACCTGTCAGGTGTAACATGACACAATGATACCAGAAGACGAGTACCTGTCAGGTGTAACATGACACAATGATACCAGAAGACGAGCACCTGTCAGGTGTAACATGGACAACTGATACCAGAAGTACGTGTAACCTGTCAGGGGTTACTGACACAATGATACCAGAAGACGAGTACCTGTCACGGTGTAAACATGGACACAATGGATACAGATGACGGAGTACCTGTAGGTGTAAATGACCCAATGATACAGAAGACCCGATACCTGTCAGGTGTAACATGACACAATGATACCAGAAGACGAGTACCTGTCAGGTGTAACATGACACAATGATACCAGAAGACGAGTACCTGTCAGGTGTAACATGACACAATGATACCAGAAGACGAGTACCTGTCAGGTGTAACATGACACAATGTACCAGAAAGACGAGTACCTGTTGGTGTAAAAACATGACACAATGATACCAGAAGACGGTACTGTACAGGTGTTGTTAAATGACACAATGATACCAGAAGACGAGTACCTGTCAGGTGTAACATGACACAATGATACCAGAAGACGAGTACCTGTCAGGTGTAACATGACACAATGATACCAGAAGACGAGTACCTGTCAGGTGTAACATGACACAATGATACCAGAAGACGAGTACTGTCAGGTGTAACAGACACAATGATACCAGAAGACGAGACCTGTCAGGTGTAACTGGACCAAATGATACAGAAGTCGGAGAACTGTCAGGTTAACAATGTTTTTTGTTTCACACAATGATACCAGAAGACGAGTACCTGTAGGTTGTTGAACATGACACAATGATACCGAAGACGAGTACCTGTCGGGTGTAACATGACACAATGATACAGAAGACGAGTACCTGTCAGGTGTAACCTTTTGACACAAATGATACCAGATGAGAGTACCTGATAAGGTGTAAATGACACAATGATACCAGAAGACGAGCAGTACTGTCAGTGTGTTAACATGACACAATGATACCAGAAGACGGTAGTACCTGTCAGGTGTAACATGACCAATGATCCAGAAGAGAGTACCTGTCAGGTGTAACATGGGACACAATGATACAGAAGACGAGTACCTGTCAGGTGTAACATGACACAATGATACAGAGACGAAGTACTGTAGGTTGTAACATGACACAATGATACAGAAGACGATTTTTACTGTCAGGTGTACATGCACAATGATACAGTAGACGAGTACCTGTCAGGTGTAACATGACACAATGATACCAGAAGACGAGTACCTGTCAGGTGTAACATGACACAATGATACCAGAAGACGAGTACCTGTCAGGTGTAACATGACACAATGATACCAGAAGACGAGTACCTGTCAGGGTAACTATGAACACAATGATAACAGAAGACGAGTACCTGTCAGGTGTAATCGTGGACCACCATTGATACCCAGTGACGTGTACCTGCCAGGGTGTACATGACACAATGATACCAGAATGACGTAGTACCTGTCAGGTGTAACATGACACAATGATACCAGAAGACGAGTACCTGTCAGGTGTAACATGACACAATGATACCAGAAGACGAGTACCTGTCAGGTGTAACATGACACAATGATACCAGAAGACGAGTACCTGTCAGGTGTAACATGACACAATGATACCAGAAGACGAGTACCTGTCAGGTGTAACATGACACAATGATACCAGAAGACGAGTACCTGTCAGGTGTAACATGTATGGCACAGTAATAGTCACATATAACACTAATTTAATTTATTAAAAATTTTTTTTAATTATAAATAGGTACAACACCGTTACCTGAACTATAGTTAATAGTTCGTCATGGACTATTAACTAGTCACACAAAAGCGTGGAGAGAAGGGAGCCACTATATGTATAAAAGGGAACTTTACCTCTGTAGATGTCTTCCTTTTTCATTACATTGTTAATGTTCAGAAATTCAGAACACTCGTAACTTTACCTGATCATTATCTCCTCCTCTCTTAACTTCTTCCGTTTTACTATATTTGCTTTGCGTTTCCTTTCTTTTCCCTGAGTTTTTTTTCACTTAGTTTTTTGTCCTACCTTCGTCGGTCATTATCTCTACTGTGATGCTCCTTTATTCCTCTCTTGTTGTCTCTTGTTCTTGTTTCACTAACACTATCTTCTTATTGCCACCTCTACCATTGTTGCACTATTTCCAATTCTGCTTTCTTGCAGTGCTCCTTTTTTCTCGTTTATTCTCTTGTTTTAAGACTTCCTCGACCTAACACTACTACTATTATCATTGTTTTACTCACACAACTACCTTCTTATTGCTCTCTGTGTCAATGTTGCTCTACTTGTCCCCACTACTCCCACCTCTACAACTATTATTACTACTACTATTATACTACTTCCTCTTCTGGTTCCACTACTCTTGACTTCGTCTCACTCTTGTATATGATTATTGCTCCCTCACCTTCACTCTTCTGTGTGTCTAGTTAATGGTTCAAGTCAGACCAAAATGTCGTCATAAGTTCCAGTCTCCTTTGTGCGGGTTATCTGCGTATTTTTCTTTTGATTATAAACTTCTCCATAATACATATTAATCAGAGAGGAAAAAATTAGTTTAAAATAATAATACCATTTTAAACATATTTAGGAAAGATCGGATACAATAAGTTGTTTATTTCACAACAAAAAAATGGGAGAGTGAGAATAGTGAGACAGAAGGTGTGAGCTGTGTGTGATACCAGTGATCTTACAAGAATGATCACAACTTGACATCATCCAATACAATAATTCCCATCTCAGTGTCTTCATTAAGTTTGGTGGTATATTAGTACACATAGTATCACCTCATAGTGCTCCATGATGTTAGTAAAACTCTACAGCTCAGCACCAGCTTATACAAAGTTAAACACTACCTACTCTGTTATCTCACTCACCAACATCACACAAATAAACATTGCAGCAAGGTTCTGTGTGACGCCATATTTACAATGTAAGTGTAACATTAAGAAAATTTCCAAGGTTGTTTATTAAAATTATTTTCTACCACTTAAGGACATTTTTCTCTCTTCTTCTATCTACACTTTTAATTCCCCATTTTTTTAAATATAATTTATGTTGTAATTATATAAATATGGTTTTCCATATAACACACGAGAAACACCTTTAAGACGATTATTGAAGTAAGATTACCATGAAAATCGGCCGTACTGTGATGCCACGGTATACTAAATTAACCCCCATTAATAAATAATATTTATCACAGGTTTGATGGCAGCTCATGCCTGCTCAAGATTTTGCTTCAACCCTGATGTCCAAAAATGTACTGGTACAAACACCTATTTGGAGAGAGCAAGGCTGCAAGGTCCGACACACTGTGTTGTGGTGGCTGAGGAACTACAACGCACCAAACGTAAACCTGCTGAAACATCCACTACCAACATAATGGTAAGTTTTTTTTACTTGAGAAAATTATTGAAAAATTTTAGGTCAAATTCTGTCGCTTTAGTGCTTTACCTCTTGTTGTCAGTGACATAATTTTAGAAGGATTTCAAGGAGTAAATAAAGAAAAAAAAAAACGAGAGCTTCTCTGTAGTGGCGTATGAAGTATGATAACATGAGTACACTGTGTTGGGGCAGAACAGAAGATGTGATTAACATACACTACTGTTGGGTGAGATGGTATGTAGTAAAAGATGGATAACAGTGAACACACTGAGTAGTGGTAGTATGAAGGATGGATGACAGTGAACACACTGCATAGGGGTAGTAGTGGAAGGATGGATAGTACAGTTAGTACACTGTGTATGTGTAGTATGAAGTGATGATAACAGTGAGTACTCTGTGGTAGGAGATAGTAGTGAAGGAATGGATAACTGAATACGCCGTGTAGAGTAATAATGAAGATGATAACAAGTGAGTACACTTGTGCAGGGGTCCATTTGAATGGAGGATAGACATGATTCACAGGTTTAGGAGTAGTAGTGAAGGATTATACGCGGATAGTACGCTGTGTAGGGTAATAGTGATTGATGGATCACAGTGTGTATGCTGTATACTGGAAGTAGTGCAGCAGTGGATAACAGTGAGTATCTGTGTAGGGTGGTATTGAAAGATGAAATAAAAGAGTGATATGAAGTGTAGGGGTAATAGTGAAAGGATGAATAACAGTAAGTACATGTGTAGAGAAGTATTGAAGGGATGGATAAAAGTGAGTACACAGTACTCAGACCTCACCAAATTGTGGTTGCAGGGGTCGAGACTCAGCTCCTGGCCCCCTCTTCAATGATGCTACTGGAACCACTCTCTCTCTGCTCTCCGAGCTTTGTCATACCTCATCTTAAAACAATGTATGGTTCCTGCCTCCACTACATCACTTTGCTAGCTATTCCACGTTGCCTGACACTCTATGACTAAGAAATACATCCTAACGTCCACCCCTCCCCCTGGTGACTCGTCTTATCTTCAGCTTCCAGTTGTGACCTTTTGTCCCTGTTCCCCTCCTAACATCCTATCTCTGTCCACCTTGTCACCCCCCGCAGTATCTTGTATGTCGTTTCATGTCTCCCCTGACCCTTCTGTCCCCATGTCTCAGCCCCGATTTTCCCTTAAACCCTTTTCCTCGACGACATTCCGTTGACTCTGGGACTAGCCTTTTTTTAAACCTTTGTACTTTTCCTAACCCTTTGACGTGTTTTGACCCCCAGGTGTGGTTCAGACGGGCTGCATACTCCATATGGCCAACATACACATTTAAGTGTCTTGAACGAATCCTATTGAGGTATCGAACGCTATTCTCGGGTTTTGCCGGGGGGGGCGCCCGTAACTGCAGGTTATTTGGTTGATTTGGCCTCCGGTTGATTACCCGGTGTTATGGTCACCCCAAGGGTTTTTCCCCCTAGTAGGTCTGTATCTTTTCCACCAGCCATATTCTGTCTGCGGTTTCTTTGCCCCCCCCAATTTTTCATGACTTTGCATTTGGCGGATTAAATTCGAGGAGCCATTTTATTTGGCCCACATTTCCGGGCCTCTCCATCTCTTTTGCAGCCTGCCTCACCTCGTCCAAATTAATTCTTCCATCAACTTCCCTCATCTGCGAACGGGGGACACTTCAGAGTCTTTTTCCTTCCATCATTCTTCACATATATAAAAAAAGCACTGGTCCTAAACTGACCCCTGTGGCCCCCCCCTCGTAACAGGCGCCCACTTTTGAACCTCTTCACTACCATGACCGTTGCTCCCTCCCTGTCAGGTATTCCCTTATCCATTCAGTCCCCTTTCCTTTACTGTGCCTGATCCTCCACTTCGCACTAATCCTTGTGGGGAACGTGAAAAGGGCCTTCCTGCAGTCTGGGAAAACGCAATCAACCCAACCCCCCTTTCTCCGGTCTTACCTTTTACCTTGTCTAAACCCAGGAGGTTTTGTGATACAAGATTTGCCCCCCTGAACCCATGCTGGTTTTCTTTTATAATTTTTTTCCTTTTCCAGGGTGTTCGACCCTCTCCCCTGATAACTTCTCCATGACTTTGCACACAAAACATGTCAGAACACAGGTCGTAGTTAGTCCCGTTTCTTTTTTCCTTTCTTAAAAATAGGGGGACACATTAGCGTTTTCCCTTTTTTCCCAGGAGTTCCCATTTTAAAAGGGGATGGTTGAAGATTGGGTTAAGGCACACACAGCATCTCTCCCCTTTCCAAGGACCCATGGGGAGATGTTGCCGTCCCATCGCCTTTGAGGTAAAAGGTCACTTAAGAGCTTCTTCAACCCCCCTATTTGTTCTATGTCATCCAACCTTGTTTGGTAAAATTCCCTCTTGATTTTCCCCCTTCTGTCTGTCTTCCCACAGCCCTTCCGTCTCTACGTAAAAACTTCCTTTAAATCTCCTTTCAGCTCCTCCATACCCCCTATCATTTTTTGGAGTTCCCACCTTCTGCCTTAACTATCACCTGGTCTTTGACTGTTGTCTTCCCCCCTGAGTGGCTATACAACTTTCGGTCAGTCTTATTCCGTGCTAGGGTCATTTTCTACTGTCGCTGGCCTCCCCCTTACCGTGCTACTCTTTCCCTGGCTCTGCACTGACCCCCCTATTTTCGTGTGTTCTCTCCCTTCTGACTTTTTCCATCTCTATTGCACTTTTTTTTTTGCCCCCTTTAAAACCGTCGGGGAAAACCGGGGGCTGTTTTTTCTTCCCGTTGTTACTGTTTGCCCTGGGAATAACCTTTCCACTGCCTCCTTGCATTTGTTGCACAATTCCATCATTTCATTTAGGGGCTTTCCCCAGTTCTCTGTCCCACTGCCCTCCCGCATGAATTTTCTTAAACCCCTTTTTATCCCCTCTTTTATAGTCAGGCTTTTCCCATTCAAAACACCGTTATTCCCCCATTTGCACCTACTAGTTTTCAAAGCACAAAAACCACGTGGCGCTACTCCTAGGGGACCCTCAACTTGAGTCCTCAAGTCGGCTGCCCGGGGTGAACACGAGGCCCAAAACTTGGGGTTCACCCCCCTCTCACTCGGAGGTCCTTAACATTTTGGTGCATGAGGTTTTCCAGCACCACGCCAACACCTGGCCTCCATGTTTCGGGCCCCCCCATGTGGCCCCATTTTTTTCCCATAACCCCTGTGGTTAAAAAATCCCCCATAACCACAATTTTGCTCTGCTGGAGGAGCCTTCTTGCCACCTCAGAAAGGTGTCCCCATAGCTCTGTTGCTCTCTTCTATTCCTCTTTTTGGGCCTCCTGCATTCGTGGGGATTATAATACTCAATACCATTTTGTGTTCCCCAGACTGAAGTGACCTGCTATTTATCCTTTCTCCTTCTCACATCCTTTCCATTTTCTCAAATTTTCCCCACTGTTTTTTTACAGCAACAACCCCACCCCCCCCCCTACCCCCCTTTATCTTTCCTCATGATCTGGTATCCTGGGGGAAAAATTTCGTCTGTTTTTTGTCTCCATGAGTTTTTTTTTTCTGTAACGCTATGATGCTGGGGACTTCCATTGATTCTTTCTTGCCATTCCTCATGTTTTTCGTTAATTTCCCCTCTGCATTTGTGTACCAAAAACCCTTTAACTTCTGTTCTAATACTTAACGTGTGCGGGGGTGGAAACAGAGGGATCGGTTGTGATGGTTTGGGTTTTTAATGTTTATTGCCTTGGGGGGGCCCGGCTGGATCCTTCTGCAGGTGTTTCTGGGGGGGGCGTTTTCCTTCCATTTTACCTGGGTTATTCTGCTCCCTTTTTCATTTCCTCCCATTTCTCCCCTTTTGTTTTTGAACCTCTCTTTCTTGTCTTCCTTTCGTTTCCTTTTTCTGTCCGGTCGAGGGACACACTCCGGGAAATCCGCTGCCTCTCACCCTGCTTTCCCTGCAGGATCATGGTTTGGGTTGATTCTGCCTTGAAAATTCTTTGAAGGCCGATTTTCCTTTTCTTTGGAACCCCCCAATTTTCCGAAAATTTCCCCCTGGGGCATGTCCCCCTCGCCCTACACCTTTATGATGTCTTTAATCGCTTTTTTCTCCTCCTCTTTTTTTCATCATAATTTTTTCCCCCTTTTCTTTGTCAGCCCATAACAAACACGGGTCCTCCCTTTCCACCTCCCACGTATCCCTTGCATCCCTGATTTTTTTAGTTCCTTCCCTGGATGTTCCTTTCCCTTTAGTCCCTTCCCTCTTATGGGCCCCCATGCTTCTTTTTTATCCCCCTGCTCCCTGCTCCTGGCCCCCACAGGTACTGGTAAGTCCCTTTCACATGTCCTAGTTCCATCTTCTTCCAACCTCTCTTTTTGTCCTAGATACCCCCCCTTCTTTGTTTTGGCCCCCCTTTGGGGTTTGACAACCTCGCATACAGTTTTAGTTTCCATGCTTTCCTTTGGACCTGTTTTCTGTGTTCGATGTAGCCATTGCCGAGCTCTCGTAATATCTTTGTCCTGGCTGTTCAATTCTCAGCTCCTCTTCAATCTCCTACCTTTTATTTCTGCTGCTGGCCTGTTCTTTTTACCTTCTCATTCCGCTGCTAACCTCTTTTTTCCCCTCTTCCTTTCCACTCAATTTGTCTCCTTCCCCCTCTTCCTCCCTTTTTTGAGCCTATCTCCCATTCCCCCCCTCTCAGATTCGTCCTTGGAGCCCCTTGGTCCTCATCCTGTTAGGGGAGGGGGAAAAGACGGTTTGGAAGGGAAAGGATGGTTGTGGGGAGGGGGAGGTGGGTTATTGGAGGGGGCAGAGAAAATTTGGGGGAGGGAGTTAATGGGTTTTGGGGGGGGGAGTTAATGTTTTGGGGGGAGGGGATGGATGGTTAGGGGGAGGGGGGGGATGGGTTTTTGGAGGGGGGATTGTTGGGCGGGGGGTTTGACGGTTTGGGGAGGGTTTTGGTGGTTTGGGGGAGGGGTAGGTGGCTAAGGCTAAGGTGCAAAATGGCGGAGGGTGTGTGTGTGTGGTGTGGTGTGTGTGTGTGGTGTGTGTGTGTTGGTGTGTGGTGTGGTTTCGTGTGTGTGTTTTTGTGTGTGTTAAAAGGGGTTTTGTGAATGTGTGTGTGGTTTAATGTTGTGTGTGTGTTGTGTGGTGGTGTGTGTGTGTGTTGTGTGTGGTGTGTATGGGAGTGTAAGGTAAAGTGGTTGTGTGTGTTTTGTGTTTACGATTGTATGTAGTGGTGTGTATGTGTGTATTGGTGTAAATTTTGGTTTTGATTCACCCTTGTTTTTGGGGGCTTTGTGTAGGGAGGGAGGTTTGGGGGGGGTGGTTGAGAGATCCGCGGAGGCACAAATTTAGTCTCATTTATCTTTCCCAATTTTGCTACTCTCTCCACTTATTGCCCTTTCGGGTTTACGTGTTAATTGTTGCTGGTTTTACATTTTCCTTGTTCACATTGAAGAGGGCTTCCTAGCTTCCCCAAGATTCTTACTGCTAATAACACCGTAGAACACTGCCTGTGTCGTGTTTGGGGGTGTTTGGTTGGGGTTAGGGGTGTGGGTTTTGTGTGTGGTGTGTTTGTGTGTGTGTGTGAATCTTGTCGGTTAATGACTGGCCGAACTTCTTTGACCTGAAATAAAATCCCCCTGGGACCTACCCCAGCACCGTCTTTTCCAGTTGCCCTTAAAAGCGTCCCCCTACCTTCTCACACTCGTCAACCTAATTCTCTATGCTATGCTATTTATTCTAATTCTGGTAAAGCTTGCAGGAGTGAGGACCAGATCAAACAAAAACAAGCCCCAGGGGCCCTCAACATGCAAACCCCAACTGGGAAAAAACTTGCGGTTGACAGTTGCCACTGCTGAAGACGTAGTCGTACGTAGGCCTAAATCCCGATTTTGAGATCCTTACCCGTATGATTTAAAAACCCTATATTCCGCTTCCCACTTTTACCTTTTCCTGATGGGAGATACACTCACATTAATCACTTCACTTCACAGTGTAGGGTAAAGTGAAGGATGGGTAAAAGTGATACTGGGGGGTGGAGTGAAGGATGGGTAAAAGTAGTAACTGTGTAGGGGGATAGGAAGGATGGGTAACAATGAATACACGTGTAGGGGAAGTAGTGAAGGGTGGATAAAAAGTGAGTATCGTTAGGGGAGTAGTTAAAGGGGGAAACATAAAACACGTGAGGGGCATAAGGGGGGTTAAAAAATGAATACACGTGTGGGAAGTAGTGAAGGGTGGATCAAGATACCGTGTACGGTAGAGTGAAGGTGGATAACATGAGTACACGTGTAGGGGGGTAGTGAATGATGGATAACAGGGGGTATGCTTTAAAAGGGGGAGTAGTGTAGAGGATAAACAGTGATTGCGGTACCGGGGGAATAAGGGAAGGAGGATAACAACTACATGGCCTTACACTCAGCCTCAGTTCTAGACTCGTGGAACTCCATGCTCGTCAAGCACTGCAAAAAAAAAAAAAAACACTTTCTCGTGCCTTAAGTATGTTATGAAGAGTGAGCCTTGACACGGGTGTCGTCCACCAGCGCTAAAGGAACAGCTGTAACTCCACTCCATTAAAGATGGCAGTAAAGTAATATCAGGAGGAATATACACATAACTCTTACGTTCCTACATCATAAAAAAAATCTTTTGAAAGAGTTGTCTAAGGATGTATGATCACAACCACTTGGATTACCAACAACTGCACAATCGAGGGCAAAATGGGTTTAGAGGCAGTTGTTCCGGCCTCTCCAACTTCTGGAAGCACTTTGATATGGGTTCTTTGATGGAATGAAAGAACACAATACACATGTTTATACACAAAACTTTGGAAAAGCCTTCGACAAGTTATATAGTGTACAAAAGGAATACAAAAAGAATAACTGGGCAAAAAAGGGCAGATAATCTTCAATTTTCGTCTAATCACAAACCAAGAGTAATGGAAAAAGTTTAGTTCAGACGCTGATATAGTGAAAAAGCTATTGTTCACAAAGGGCACAGTACTCGCTCCCATCCTGTTCCTCATCCTCACATCAGACATAGACAGAGATGTAAATTATAGCAACATGTCTTCTTTTGCTGAAGATACTAGAGTCTGCGTGGGGAAGGGTGTCATACATGAGGACTCGCTAATATAAACCCAACTATATAAACAAAGTTTTCCAATGGGTAACGGAAAACAATATAATGTTCAATGAGAACAAATTTCAATTACTAAAGGAAATAATAGCTTGAATGGCTTAAAATAAATTCTAACCTCACACTAGAGCAAAAAAGTAGTGTTGAGGCACTTCTGAGTGTTAATGTAAGACAATGTTACCTTCAAGGATCACGTACTGTCACTAACACATCTGCGAGGAAAATTATTGGATGTATAATGAGAATTTTAAAAATTATTGTGCCTATTACCAATGATGGTCTTTTGAGGATCACTAGTTCTCTCTAGGCTGGAGAGTACAGCTATAACATAACAGTTCATTCATGCTGGTGAAATCGTAGATATAGAGAATGTGTAGAGGACACTCAATGCACCTTAATGCACCATAATTAATGGTAACGATTGGATTCACTTGACCTGTGCTTCCTGGAGCGCAGGCAAGAGAGAGACATCTTAACTTACACCAGACTACGAGGGGCTGATACTAAATCTGCAGACAGAAATCACTTCCTACAAATTCAAAAGACTAGGAAGATGGTGCAGCATACAACCTATTAAAAGAAGGTGCGGCAGGAGCACCCTAAGAGAAAATACAATAAGTGTCCAGAGGACCCCCAAGGCCCCTAGGTGCTCAATAGCCACCTGCAGTCATACCTAAGCTCTGGGAGTTAGCGTGGGGTGTTACCAAGCACCATAGCTTGTAGTGTTTTAGAATCTCAGGTTAAAGTATTGAAGAAAGAGATTCTACTTCTTCAGGAGGAAAATAGGAGGCTGAAGCTTCGCCTACATGAGTTTGGAAGTGAGTGTGAGAAGGATTTAGCTGGTAAGGAGGAAAGGGTCACTAGCAGTGTTAGTGGAAGAAGGAAGAAAGGAAGGTTAACAGAGAAGATGTGATGGTAGGAAATCGATTCTATGTTCTCCAGGAGGAGTGCACTTCAGTGGTTAGTGAGGTTGAAGGTACCACTGATTCACCTGCTAATCAAGGTAAGAATATTTTAATGGTAGGAGATTCTCAGGTAAGATATATGGACCATGCTTTTTTGTAACAGAGACAGAAAGGTCAGACAGAGGGTGTGCCTTCTTGGAGCTGGTGTTGGTGACAGTCAGCAGGTTGGATAATATTATGTCAGGTAATGGGAACAAGCCCATCATCTGTCTTAATGCTGGGGGTAATGACATTGGGAAGGGCAGGAGACAGAGTGCTGGAAATGTACAGGTCAGCCATAGAAGTAGTTAGTCTATGGGAGGGATCCCAGTCATATGGAAGCATCTTGCCTAGAAAGGGAGTGGGCAATGAATGGATGTCTATGGCAATTGGTATAAACTGCTGGCTAGACAGGTACTGCAAGGAACTTGCAATCCCATTCATTGATAACTGGGACCTTTTCTGTGGCAAAGTGATATGTATGAAGGATGGGTCTGGGTTTTCTCTCTCTGAGGGATAGAGTGGCTGCATTAAGCCAATTACGATTGAGAAGGTAATTGATGACTTGTCTAGGATGTAAACTGATAGATTATAGAGGTATGGGTGTTTGTGGGAATCATTTTAGGCTGCAGTATTAGGGTTAAAAACTGCAGTTATTAACCAGGATACCTCTGGGTATGTTTAAAGGACATATTCCAATATAATGTTGTAGTAATGGCAAATCAATTGATCAACAAACAAAGAGGTTAGCAGATGGCAAAGAGTGACTAGCTCACTTAGGTTACTATACAAATAGTAGGAGTTAAGAAAATAAAAAATAAGGAGCTAAAGATTACTTGCAAGTGTGCGTAATATAGATATTAATTGGTATAACAGGAACCAGGTTCCACCTGAAAGTTAGAGAAATGCATTCTGAATGCAACATTCAGGTGTTATAAACTTTTCCAAACTGTTGGGTCAACAGGGAAGGGTGGTGGAAGTGGAGTGTAGTCAGAGAAAATTTTAATTTTTGTCTTAGCATGATAAAGATTAGGGAAACAATCGAACACAGATTCGTCTGCTACAGTTTCTCCAGGGTCGTGACAAATTAATTTTAGGGGTGATTTATAGGGCCCCCCAAACCTTAATAGGGTAGAGCAGTAAAATGTTATGGGGACGAAATTCATAAGGAATCTAGATCATGAAAATGTTGTAATAATGCGAGATTTTAACTTCAGACAAATTTGATTGGAACAATATGACAGGAAATCTGAGTTCTAGTGACTTTATCGATACCGTTCGGATTGCTTTTTAGAACATGTTGTGACAGATCCAACTAGAGGAAACCAATCTGGCCTTGACTTGTTCTTGCTCAACAAAGATTCGCTAATTAATAATCTTGAGGTTATATTGATGTTGTGCTTGGGGAAAGTGTTATCAAATCATTAGTTTCAATATATCAAGGAATTACCGCAGATAACTGCAATCAAATCTTTGTCCCAGATGTTTCGTTTGGCCGATTCATGGGACTGAAAATTACCTTGGTGGGCTAAATTGGAATTTGTCCTGACTATGGGTCAGGTAGGTGATCTTGGTTGCCAATATGAAGTTTTCAGAGCATAGATTCATAGCTGCTCAGACAACTTTTGTGCCGAGTAGGGAAATTAGATGTAACAAAATGATCCCAAATGGGTAAGCAATTACATAAAACATTATTGGCGAAAAGAGAGGCAATATGTAGGAGTATCAAAAAAAGGGGATGGGCAGTTAAGGAAATCAATACATTCAATTAAAGAGAGAAAATTAAGAAAGGAATAGAAAAGCACAAAAACTGGATTATTAGGGCTAAGGAAGCAAGGGATTCAAAGACTAACCCAAAAGGGCTCTTTCAGGTATACAGAAGTAAGATTAGCGACAAGATGGTCAGATCACTAACAGTGATAAGGATATGTGTGAAATTCTCAATACCTACTTCACCCAGGAAAATACTTGTGATATTCCTGAAATAATAAATTATTAGAACAAGACGATAATAAACTATGTACGATTGCAGTAACTAGTGACATGGTCCTCAGACAAATAGAGAAACTAAAAACTAACAGATCCCCAGCATGCTGAAACTGTTTGCAAGGGTGTTAAAGGAATGTAAAGAGGAACCTAGGATACCTTTGGCTAATCTTTTTAACATATCACTACAAACTGGCATAGTGCCTGATAAGTGGAAAATGGCAAATGTAATACCTATTTACAAGGCAGGTGACAGATCCTTGGCTGCAAACTATTGACAATAAGGCCTTACCTCCATAGCGGGAAAAAATTTATGGAATCAATTATTGCCGCACCGAAGCAATTCGTAGCATCTTGATAGGCACAGATTGATTAATGAATCTCAACACGGTTTTACAAAGGGGCGTTCCTGTTTCAATTACTACATTTCACTAGGTGTTTGAGGGGGTAAGATCCATGGGTAAATGAATTATGATATTTGTATATGGACTTACAGTAAGGCTTTCAATAGAGTTCCACATCAGAGGTATTGAGGAACTTAAGGCACATGGAATAGGACAGGAGAAAATTTTTTCCTGAGTAGAGGTATGGCTCTGACAGATAGGCAGCCAGAGGAGTTTGCAATAAATGGGGAGAAATCAGAATGGGTCAAGCATTAGTGGTGTTCCTTAGGGGTCAATGTTGAGGTCCATTGTTGTTCACAGAATTTACATAAACGACATAGATGAGGGATTAAATAGCGACATAAGGAATTTGCTGATGACGCCAAAATAGGCCGTCATTTCTTCTATGAGGAAACTAGAGCCTCTCCAGGATGATTTTGAATAGGGCTGATGCAAAGGTCGGAGAAGTGGCAGATGCAGATTGATATAGACGAATGCAAAGTACTAAATGTTGTACAGGAAAATAACCATGCGACATATAAACTAAATAATGTAGATCTTAACCCTTTGACTGAAACAACCTCCAATCCTGAGGTGTATTGTCTCTCGGTTGACGCCAGTTTTTAAAAAAAAAATAAATATTTTTTTCCTATGAAATGATAGAGAATCTTTTCCCGATTGTAATGACACAAAACAAACGAAATTTGATGGAAAAGTGATGGGATTACGCACTCGCGAAGTTAGCTACCTCGGCAATTTCGCCCATTTTGAGCCCTATTTTCGGCTAATTACTTTGTTCCAATCGACCAAACTCATAGCTATTTCTTTAGAACTTCCTTTTTTCTATCGATTGAGTACAAGAAACTGCCCATTTACCGATTTCAACTGCCCAGTACCGTGGTCAGAAATTTGCAATTTGGCCAATTTCACGAAAATTAAAAATTATGACAATTTCACAATAAGGTCAAGAATGAACAATGCAGACATTCCTGGCTCTACAATAACATTTTCTTTGTTCACCAGTCATGTCTCCAGGCCCCTCTGATATTACTCTTGCTTTCTATTTTGAATTTTTATTCAAAAAAAAAAAAAATGAAGATTTACTGTTATGCAGACTACTGCAATACTGTAATAATTGTATAAATAACATCAACCTATTCATGACTGCATATTAGAATGGCTAGTTGGACATTTATTGGAAAATGACATCATTTGTTTACTTTTGAACATAGGCAAAAATCAAACATTTCCCCTAATTTGAGCTCCATTTCTAGGTTCTTTTTATAATAAAATCAATCAAAATCACCTCTTTTTCCATAATATGTTTCCCATTCTATCAAATGAGACAAAGAAAACGAGAATACAACCATAAATACTATACAAAAATAGACCACAAAGTCGGCATTTTAATTAAAAAAAAACTGTTGGAGTTTTCTTTTTCTCATTATACACTGCGTGCTCCAGGATCTTTTTATATGGTGCACACTGACCATACAGACCCATTCTCTCACATGTGGGCCTATCAGCTTTCTCCTGCTTGATTTGAAGCCGCTAGAATTTATGAGTATATACGTCAACCACGGTACCTCGTAAGACGTATATATACGACCGCGACAGGATTGCGAAAAGAATTTAGGGGTTAGCAGCAATTTAAAACCAATACAACAGTGTATTAGTGTTAGCAATAAAGTTAACAGAATTTTTGGCTTCATATCTAGAAGTATAAATAATAGAAGTCCTCAGGTTGTTCTTCAACTCTATATATCCTTGGTTAGGACTCATTTAGACTATGCTGCCCAGTTCTAGTCACCGTATTACAGAATGGATATAAATGCTGTGGAAAATGTACAGAGGAGGATGACAAAGATGATCCTATGTATCAGAAATCTTCCCTATGAGGACAAACTGAGTGCCCTGAATCTGCACACTCTCGAAAGGCATACAATTAGGGAGGATATGATTGAGGTGTATAAATTGAAAACAGGAATAATTAAAGGGGATGTAAATAGCGTGCTGAAAACTTCAAGCCAAGACAGGATTCGTAGCAATAGTTTCAAGCTGGAAAAATTCAGATTCAGTATGGATATAGGAAAGCACTGGTTTGGTAATAAAGTTGTGGATGAGTGGAACAAACTCCCGAGTACAGTTATTGAGGCTTAAACGTTGTGCAGTTTTAAAAATAGGTTAGATAAATACATAAGTGGGTGTGGATGGGTGTGAGTTTCACCGGACTAGCTTGTGCTGCTGGGTCTGGGACCGTGCTCCTTTCTTGAGTGGAGGTGACCGGACTGGGTGGGTCATTGGGATAATCCGGGGGGGACATGGACTTGATCCGCATAGGTCAGTAGGCCTGTTGCAGTGTTCCTTCTTTCTTTTGTTCTTATGTTCTTATCTTCTTATAAGGGAAATTACCAATAAACACCTAAATAACAAAATGGCACAATACTATAACTGGAACAATACACAAATAACCTGCACATAGCAGAAAGAAGCTTTTACGCTTCGGTTCGACTTGGACCATTGACTAGGTACACTAGCACAAGAAGATGAGTGAGCCAGTATATGTAGGAGAGTAGGACAGTGACGGGACAAAGAAAGGAAAAAAGAAGGAGGTGGTGAAGTAGTGGTAGAGGTACAGGTAATTCTTGAAGTGGAAGTAGCAGTAGTAGTAGTAGTAGTAGTGGTAGTAGGTAGTAGTAGTAGTAGTAGTGGTAGTAGGTAGGGGGATTAGTAGTAGTGGCACAAGAGAAAGAAAAGGGAATGAAGAGAGACAAAAGCAGTAGCAGTAGTAGAGTAGTACTAGTAGTAGTGGAAGTAGAAGTGGAGTAAGTCTAAGGACAAAACAAAGGAGCACTGCAGAAGAGCTAATGACAAACGAGGGTGGAACCAAAAACTCAAGGAGAGGAAAGCTCTAGGACAGGACACACAGTGAAAATATAAGAAAGAAGAAGTGGTAGTAAGAGGAAGAGGAAAAGAAATAATCATGTAAAGTCACGAGTGTTCTGAAGGTTGGAACATTTGACATTGTAATGAGAAAGGAAGGTATCTACAAAGCCAGGATTAAGATTTATATTAGGAAAGTTGTGTATAAGTAATGTTTCAGGAAGACGGCGTCCGTGAAGGCTAGAAGCAGGGTAGACAGTTTTAGAAGCAGACCAATCAAAAGGGTAACTGTGATTTTTATTATGACATAAAGAGAGCGGCCAGTTTCTTAAAGTGTTGAAGAGGACAAGAGGACCAGCAAACAGAATAGACTCAAGAAGCGTCAATAACAGTAGGAGAGGCACGAACTAGATTACTGCTAAGGATGTTAGTTTGGTGAAAAGTAAGTTTGGTGTCTAAGGAACGGAGATTAGAAAGATTGGAAATATGAGAAAGAGAGAGAACAGGAGATTGCACTGGAGTAGAGCGTCTGGGAGAGAAGAAAGTCAGTTTAGCACGTGAGAAGTCAGTTTATGACAATGGAAGGGTAGACAAAACTGAAGCACCCTTCTTTCCCTTCCTTACCACGCGCTTAAGTACCATTCCTTCATCGAGCACTTCCTCCCTCACTGCACATTCAATTTCGCATTCCACGCTCTCTCATCACACAATCAAGAATCCAGGCTTCTTCCATTACCCAATAAATTATTCATCTTTACTATCCTAACATCCAGCCCTCCCTCCTTCACATATTCAAGTACCACATACTCTAGCATCCATCAATCCCTTCCTCACCCAACACTCATGCATGCACTCATTCTTCCCTCACAGACTCAATGAAAAGTACGCATCCTTTCTCCCATCACCACTCACTTAGCACCATTCCCATCACTCACTCACCACTCTTTTCAGCAACCATACCTTCCCTCCCTTACTCCTACTTCTCTCAACTGGTCATCCTCCCTAGTTAATCAGGCACTCAAACACCATTCTCCATCCTTGTCACTCACTCTACGTACCCATCCCTTCAGGTCAAAACACACTCAAGCACCCATCCTCAAAACACAATCAAAAACCAACCATTCCATCTTCACACACAATTGAAGCAACACATCCATACTCTCTCACACAGATTGAACCACCAATCCATCCAATCTCTCATCCACACATCTGATATAGCAACCATTCCATCCCTCTCTCATCACACACTGAAGCACCAATCACCCTACACCACTCTCTCATCACATTTTGATCCACCAATCCATCCATCTCTCTCCACAAATTGATGCACAAACTATCCATCCATCTCTCACCACCCATTGAGCAACAATTCATCCTCTCTCAAACACATTGAAGCACAATCCATCTAATCTACTCTACAACATTGAAGCAACAATCCATCCCTATTCATCACAACAACTGAAGGCACCACAATCCTTACCTTATATCACACATTGAGCACCCAATTCATCTCTCTCTCACCACACACTGAGCACCAATTCATCCTCTCTCACCACGCACTGATACACATATCCATCCTCTCTCACTACACATTGATGCACCCTATCCATCTTTCTTCATTTATCATTCACAAGTATACCGTCCCATTCTCTCAAACACCTCTCAGCAATAGCTTTTCTCTTCAACACACCCAAGCACCGCTTCTCTCCTTCTCAACTCACTCCCCAAGGACCGTTATCTCCTCATCACTCCCCGAAGCACCGTTCTCCTCTTTGTTTCACTTCCAAGCACTGCTCCCCTTCCTTGTCATACATCCCCAAGCTCAGCTCTTCGTCCTTGTAAACACATCCTAGCATGCTACCTCTCATTGTCAACACATCCAAGCACAGCTCATCGATCCTTGTCAATGATCCCAAGCACCGTCCTACTCCGTGTCAACATATCCCAAAGCTTCATATTCCCCTCATTGTCACATACCCCAAGCACCGCTTGTCCTCCTTGTCAACACACCCCAAGCACCGTTCTCCTCCTTGTCTACACAATCCCAAGCACGCTCCATCCTCCTTGTCAACATACTCCAAGCACCGTTCTCCTCTTGTCAAACTCTCCCAAGCACCGCTTCTCTCCTCAACACACCCCAAGCACCTCTTATTCTCCTCCTCAATTTACACCACCAAAGCACCGCTTCTCCTCCTAACACCCCACAAGCACCTTTTTCTCTCCTCAACACACCCTTTAAGGCACACGCTTATCCTCATCCTCAACAACCCCCAGCAAGCTTCTCCTCCTCAAAACTCCCCAAGTACCGCTCTCATCCTCAACGAACCCCAATCACTGCTTATTCTACTCCACTCAACACCATCTCATAGGACCTCTTATACTCCTCCTCTAACACACCCCAAGCCACCGCCTTCTACCTCCTCCTCAACATCCCCCAAGCACCGCTTCTTCCTCCTCCTAAACTCCTCCCGAAGCTCAGTTCTCTCTTTATCAACACACCCAAGCACCCGCTTCTCTCCTCCTCAACACAACCCAAGCACCGGCTTTCCCCTCAACACAACCAAAGCACAGCTCTCCTAAGCACACCCCGAGAGATACATTCTCCTCCTCAACACACCACAAGCACCGCTTCTCCCTTCTCTCTCTCCTCAGTCTCAAGCAGTCGTCCTTTATTTCTTCAACGTACACTCACGAATTCAGTCTTTCATTCCTAGTCACACACTTAAGCCTCTATTCGTTTCTCATTCGCCACATCCTCAAAAATCCAGTCCTTCCTCTCTCAGCACACAACACAACACTAATCCCTCCCTCACTGACAACACTTCCTAGCGCCATTTCCCATCCTTTCTCACCACACACTGAAGGATCCATCACTAACTTTCCTCACCAACACTCAAGCTTTATTACCTAGTAGGACACCACTGCACCACACATTGCTGCCGCTCTCTCTCCATATACTCCAGTAGACACACTCTACCACACATTGCTGCCTCCCTCTCCATATACTCCAGTAGACAACACTCTACCACACATTGCTGCCTCATTCTCCATATATTCTCAGTAGACACACTATACCTCACATGCTGCCTCTCTCTCCATATACTACAGTTGGACCAACTCTACCAAACCATTGCTGCCTCTATCTCCATATACTCCATTATGACACACACGACCACACATTGCGCCTCCTCTCATATACTCCAGTAGTACACTCTAACACCACCCATTTGCTCCCTCTTTCCATATACTCCAATAGTCAACCACTACCTCACTTTGCTGCCTCCCTTACTTATACTCCAGTAGTCACACTCTACCAACCCCCCCATACCCCCCTTTGCTGCCTCCAGCTCCATATACTACCAGTATGACACATTACCACACATTGCTGCTACCTCACCATATACTCCAGATAGACCCACACTTCCACACATTACTGCCTCTCTCTCCATATACTCAGTAACAGCAATACCACAATTGCTGCCTCTTCGCCATTTACTCCAGTAGACACACTCTACCACACATTCTGCCTCTCTCTCCATATACGCCTGTTGACAACACAATACACCATCACATTGACATGCCTCTCTCTCCATATACTCAAGTAGACACAACTCTACCAAACTTTGCTGGCCTCTCTCTCCATATACTCCAGTAGATCGCACACTACCTCACTCATGCTGCCTCTCTCTCCATATACTCCAGTAGAACACACTTCTATACCTCAACATGCTGCCTCTCTCTCCATTTATCTCTGGGGGAGACACACACTTACACACATTGCTGACTCTCTCTCCATATACTCAGTAGACTACACTCTAACACACATTGTGCCTCTCTCTCATATAATCAGTAGGACACACCACTACCACACCATTGCTGCTCCCTCTTCCTATAATCCAGTTGACACAATCTACCACACATTTGCTGCCTCCCTCTCTTTATACTTCCAGTAGACTCACTCTACCACACATGATTGCCTCCCTCTACATATTACTCCAGTAGACACACTCTACCACACATTGCTGCCTCCATCTCCTACATATACTCCAGTAGACAAAACTCTACCACACATTGCTGCCTCCCTCTCCTAATACTCCAGTGACACACTCTACCACACATTGCTGCTCCTCTCCAATATCCAGTAGACACTCACTACCACACATTGCTGCCCTCCCTCTCAATTACACTCAGTAGACACACTCTACCACCACATTGCTGCCTCTCTATCATTTACTCAGTAGACACACTCTCCATCAAATTGCCTGCCCTCCCTCTCCATACACTCCTGTAGACAACACTACACACATTGCTGCCTCTCTCTCCATATATCTCCAGTAGACACACTACCACACATTGGCTGCTCCCTATCAATACACTCCAGTAGACACACTCTACCACCACATTGCTGCATCTCTCTCATACACTAGTTGACACACTCTACCACTCACATTGCTGACTCTCTCTCCTTATACCTCCAGTTAGACTCCACTACCACACATTGCTGACCTCTCCTCTCCAACACTCCCAGTAGATCCACTCTCACAACACTTTGCTGACTCTCTCTCCATTACATCCAGTAGACACATCTACCACACATTTTCTGCCTCTCTTCTCCATACACTCAGTTAGACACACTACCACACATTGCTGCCTCCCTCTTCCATACACTCCAGTAGACAACACTCTACCACACATTGCTGCCTCTCTCTCCATCACTTCCAGTAGGGACACACTCTACCACACATTGCTGCTCCTCTCATACACTCCAGTAGGACAAGCTCTACCACACATTGCTGCCTCTCTCTCCTATACACTACAGTAGACACCACTCTACCACACATTGCTGCTCTCTCTCTCATACCACTCCAGTTAGACACACTCTACCACACAATGCTGCCTCCCTCTCCATACCTCCTCCAGTAGACACACTCTACCACACATTGCTGACCTCTTCTCCATACAATACCAGCAGACACACTCTACCAACACATTGCTGCCTCCCTCTCCATTACACTCATAGACACACTATTCCACACATTGCTGCCCTCTCTCCTTTCACTCCAGTTGACACACTTACCACTCATTGCTGCCTCTCTCTACATACACTCCAGTAAGACACACTACCACAAATTGCTGCCTCCCTCTCCATACACTCCAGTAGAAACACTACCTCACATTGCTGCCTCCCTCTCCATATACTCCAGTAGACCACACTACCACACATCTGACTGCCTCCCTTCTCCTTAAAATCCAGTACCACACACTACCACAAATTGCTGCCTCCCTCTCCATATACTCCAGTAGAACACCTACACACATTGCTGCCTTCTCTCGCCCATATACTCCGGTAGACACACTACCACACATTGCTGCCCCCTCTCCATACACTCAGTAGTCACTCTACCACACATTGCTGCCCTCCCTCCCAATACTCCATAGACCACACACTACCACACATTGCTGGCCTCCCTCACTCCATTTACTCCAGTAGACACACTTACCACAAATTGCTGCCTCACTTCTCCATACACTCCAGTAGCACTTACCACACATTGCTGACCTCTCTCTCCAGAGACTCCAGTAGACACACTTTTTTTACCACACAATGCTGCCTCCCTCTCCATATATCAGTAGACACCACTCTACCCACACATTGCTGTCTCTCTCTCCATATACTCCAGTAGACGACACTATAACACACATTGCTGCCTCTCTCTCCATATACTCCAGTTGACTCACTCTACCACACATTGCTGCCTCTCTCCTCCATTTACCTTCCAGTAGACACACAATACAACACATTGCTGCTCCCATCTCCATATTCTCCTGTAGACACACTCTACCAAACATTGCTGCCTCTCTCTCCATATACTCCAAGTGACACACACTACCACACATTGCTGACTCCCTCTCCATATACTCCAGTAGAACACTACCACACATTTGCTGCCTCCTCTCCATTACACTCCAGTAGACACTCTACCACCAACATTGCTGCCCTCTCTCTCCATATACTCCAGTAGCACACTCTACCACTGATTGCTGACTCTCTCTCCATTTTACTCCAGTAGACACACTCACACACATTGCTGCTCTTCTACATATACTCCATGTAGGACACACACATACCAAACATTGCCTGCCTCTCTCTCCCCATATACTCCAGTAGACACACTCTACCACACCAATGCTGCCTCTCTCTCCATATACTCTGTAGACACACACTACCACACATTGCAGTATCTCTCTCTCCATTACTCAGTAGAACAACTCTACCTCCACATTGCTGCTCTCTCCCATTATACTCCAGTAGTACAATCTACCACACATTTGCTGCCTTCTCTCCATATACTCCAGTAGACACACACTACCACACATTGCTGTCTCTCTCTCCATATACTCCAGTAGAACACACTCTACCACACATTGCTGCCTCTTCTCATATACTCCAGCATACAGTCCTTCCATCTTTCACATGACACAAGCTTATTACTTCTTTCACCACAAATTAGTGTAGTTCATCTAATTTGATGGTCATTGTAACAAATATTGTTGTGATAGTGTAATTATAAATTAGTGTGATAGTACAGTGATTGTTGTTGTCTCCATTTTAGTAAATGACTGTTTTGATAGTCATTGTAGTAATTACTGTGTAGTTACGGTAGTCTATATGTAGTGTCAGTCACTGTTGTAATATTGTTGCTGTGATAGTCCACCGTAGTAAATATTGTTTGATGATAGTGCACTGTAGTAAATATTGTTGTGATAGTCACTGTAGTAAATATTGTTGTTGATTAGTCACTGTAGTAAATATTGTTGTGATAGTCAAAGTAGTAAATAATGTTGTGTAGTCATGTTAGTAAATATTGTTGTGATAGTCATTGTTGTTATATTGTTTTGATATCACTGTAAGTAAATATTGTTGTGTTAGTCCAATGTTGTAAATATTGTTGTGATAGTCACTGTTGTAATATTGTTTGTGATAGTCTCTGTAGTTAATATTGATTGTGTTAGTCACTGTTGTTTAAATATTGTGTGATAGTCACTGTAGTAAATATTGTGTGACTAGTCAATGTAGTAAATATTGTTGTGATAGTCACTGTAGTAAATATTGGTCTGTGTTAGTCACTGTAGTAAAATATTGTTGTGAAGTCACTGTTGTAAATATTGTTGTGATAGTCACTGTGTAAATTATTGTATGTGTTAGTCACATGTTGTAAATTTGTTGTGATAGTCCCCACTGTTAGTAAATATTGTTGTTTGATAGTCACTGTAGTTAAATATTGTTGTGTTAGTCACTGTAGTAAATATTGTTGGGATAGTCTGTAGTAAATATTTTGTGATAGTCATGTAAGTATAATTCTGTTGTGTTAGTCACTGTAGTAAATATTGTTGTGATAGTCATGTAGTAAATATTGTTGTGATAGTTCTGTAGTAAAATATTGTTGTGATAGTCACTGTAGTAAATATTGTGTTATAGTCATGTAGTAATCATTGTTGTGATTAGTCACCGTAGTAATTATTGTTGTGATAGTCACTGTAGTAAATATTGTTTGTGATTAGTCTCTGTAGCTAAATACTGTTGTGGAAGTTTCACTGTAGTAAATATGGTTGTGATAGTCTCATGTAGTAAATATTGTTGTGATAGTTACTGTTGTAAATATTGTTGTGATAGTCACTTTAGTAAATACTGTTGTGATAGTCACTGTAGTAACTATTGTTCAAGTGATAGTCACTGTAATAAATTTTGGTAAGTGATAGTCACCGTAGTAAATATTGTTGTGATAGTCACTGTAGTAAATATTGTTGTGCTAAGTACATGTAGTAAATATTGTTGTGATAGTCACTGTAGTAAATATGTGTGATAGTCACTGCTAGTAAATATTGTTGTATGATAGTCATGTAGTTAAATATTGTTGTGATAGTCAATGTAGTAACTATTTGTTGTGTAGTCATGCTAGTAATATATTGTTGTGATAGTTACTGGTAGTATATATTGTTGGTGATAGTCACTGTAGTAAATATTGTTGTGATAATCATGTAGTATATACTGTTGTGTTAGTCACGGTAGTAAATATTGTTGTGATAGGTCACTGTTAGTAAATATTGTTGTGATAGTCACTGTAGTAATTATTGTTGTGATAGTCACTGTAGTAACGAGTGTTGTAATAGTCATGTATAGTAAAATATTGTTGTTGATGTCACTGTAGTAACATTGTTGTGTTAAGTCCATGTAGTAAATATTGTTGTGATAGTCACATGGATTAAATATTGTTGTGGATAGTCACTGTAGTCTTATATGTTGTGATAGTCACTGTAGTAAATTTGTGTGATAGTCCACTGTAAGTAAATTGTGTTGTGTAGTCACTGTAGTAAATTATTGTTGTGATAGTCACTGTATAGTAATTATTGTTGTGATAGTCACATGTAGTAAATATGTTGTGATAGTCCTGTAGTAAATATTGTTGTGTATAGTCACTGTGTAAATATTGTTGTGATAGTCACTGTAGTAAATATTGTTGTGATAGTCCTGTAGGGTAATTATTGTTGTGGATAGTCACTGTTGTTGTACAATATTGTTGTGATAGTCACTGATTGTAAATATTGTGGTGATAGTAACTGTTGTTAAATAATGTCTGTGATAGTCTCCTGTAGTAAATATTGTTGTGGGTTAGTCACTGTAAGTAAATTTGTTGTGATAGTCACTGTAGTAATATTGTTTTGTGATAGTCAACTGTAGTAAATATTGTTTGTGATAGTCTCTGTAGTAATATTCGTTGTGATATGTCACTGTAGTAAATATTGTTGTGATAGTCACTGTAGTTAATATATGTTGTGATAGTCTAATGTAGGTAACTATTGTTGTGATTGTCTCTGTAGTAAATATTGTTGTGATAGTCAACTGTAGTAAATATTGTTGTGATAGTCAATGTAGTAAATAATGTTTGTTGATAGTCACTGTAGTAAATATTGTGTGATAGTCACTGTAGTAAATATTTTGTGATAGTCACTGTAGTAAATATTGTTGTGATAGTCCACTGTAGTAAAATATTGTTTGAGATAGGTCACTGTCGTAAAATATTGTTGTGATAGTCCTGTAGTAATATTGTTGTGATGTCACTTAGTCTTCTACTGTTGTGATCAGTGCACTGTAGTATAATTGTTGTGGTAGTCACTGTAGTACATATTGGGTGTGATAATCACTGTAGTAAATATTGTTGTGATAGTCACTGTAGTTAAATATTGTTGTGATAGTTCACTGTAGTAAATTATTTGTTGTGAATAGTCACTGAGTAAATATTGTTGTGATAGTTACTGTGTGTATATATTTTTGTGATAGTCACTGTAGTAAATAATTGTGTGATAGTCACTGTAGTAAAATATTGTTGTGATAGTCACTGTAGTAAATATTGTGGTGATAGGTCACTGTAGTAAAGATTGTGTGATAGTTACAATGTAGTAAAAGATTGTTGTGAATAGTCCTGTAGTAAATATTGTTGTGTAGTCACTGTGGTTAATATTGTTGTGATGTCACTGTAGGAAATAGTGTTGTGATAGTCTCTGTTAGTAAATATTGTTGTGATAGTTACTGTGGTAAATATTGTGTGAATAGTCACTGTAGTAAATATTGTTGTGATTGTCACAGTAGTAAATATTGTTGTGTGATAGTCTCACCCTGTAGTAAATATTGTTGCTGATAGTCCACTGTACGTAAAATATTGGTTGTGATAGTCAACTGTAGTAAATATCTGTTGTGATTGTTATGTAGTAAATATTGTTGTGGATAGTCACTGTAGTAAAATATTGTTGTGATAGTCACTGTGTAAAATATTGGTTGTGATAGTCAATTAGTTAAATATTGTTGTGATAGTCCACTGTAGCGTAATAAATATTGTTATGATAGTCACTGTTAGTAAATATTGTCTGTGTTAGGTCCTGTAGTAAATATTGTTGTGGTGATAGTCACTTAGTAATATATTGTGGTGATAGTTACTGTTGTATATTTGTTGTGATAGTCACTGCAGTAAATATTGTTGTGATAGTCACTGTAGTAAATATTGTTGCTGTTAGTCCGGTAGTAAATATTGTATGTGATAGTCTCTGTAGTTAAATACTGTTGTGATAGTCACTCGGTAGTATATTTGTTGTGATTAGTCACTGTAGTAAATTTGTTGTGTCAGTCACTGTTGTAAAATATTGTTGTGTTGTCACTGTAGTAAAATTGTTTGTTGATAGTCAATGTAGCTTTATATTGTTGTGATTAGTTACTGTAGTAAATATTGTTGTGATAGTCACTGTAGTTAAATATTGTTGTGATAGTCACTGTATAGTAAATATTGTTGTGATAGTCATCTGTAGTAAATATTGTTGTGATAGTTACTGTAGTAAATATTGTGGTGATTGTCACTTGTACGTTAAATATTGTTGTGATAGTCCACTGTTGTAAATATTGTTGTCGATTAGTCACTGTTGTAAATATTGTTGTGCTGGTCACTGTAGTAAATATTGTTGTGTTAGTCACTGTAGTAAATATTGTTGTGATGTCAATGCTAGTAAATATTGTTGTGATAGTTACTGTGATGTAATATTTGTTGTGATAGTCACTGTTAGCTATATATTGTTGTCGATTAGTCAATGTAGTCTATACGGTGTGATAGTCTCTGTAGTAAATATTGTTGTGATGTCACTGTAGTAAATTTGTTGTGTAGTCACTGTAGTAAATATGTGTTGTGATAGTCACTGTAGTAAATATTGTTGTAATTGTCACTGTAGTAAACTATTGTTGTGATAGTCATGTAGTTAACATTGTTGTGATAGTCACTGTAGTAATTTTGTTGGATAGTCTCTGGATTACTATATGTTGTGATAGTCACTGTAGTTCTATACTGTTGTGATAGTCTTTAGTAATTATTGTTGTGTGATAGGTCACTGTAGTAAATATTGTTGTGATAGTCACTGTTGTTAATATTGTTGTGATAGTCATTGTAGTAATATATTGTTGTGATAGTCCACTGTAGTAAATACTGTTGTGATTAGTAACTGTAGTAAATTTTGTTGTGTAGTCACTAGTAGTATATATTGTTGTGATAGTCACTGTAGTTAAATATTGTTGTGATAGTAACTGTAGTAATTAATGTTGTGCTAGTCACTGTTGTAAATATTGTAGGGATAGTCACTGTGTAAATATTGTTGTGATAGCAATGTAGTAAATATTGTTGTGATAGGTCAACTGTAGTAAAATATTGTTGTGATAGTCACTGTAGTAAATATTGTTGTGTTAGTCACTGTAGTAAATATTGTTGTGATAGTCACGTAGTTACTTTTGTTGTGATAGTCACGTAGTAAATAAGTCGTATGTTGATAGTCACTGTAGTAAATATTGTTGTGATAGTCACCTGTAGTAATATTGTTGTGATAGTCTACTGTAGAAATATTGTTGGGAAGTCACTGTAGTAAATATTGTTGTGATAGTCACTGTAGTAAATATATGTTGTGATTGTACACTGTAGTAAATACTGTTGTGATAGTCACTGTAGTAAATACTTGTTGTGTTGTCATCTGTAGCCCGTCCCCGTAAATATTGTTGTGATAGTCTCTGTAGTAAATATCTGTTTGTGATAGTCACTGTAGTAAATATTGTTGTGATAGTTCACTGTGTAAATATTGTTTGACGATACGGTCACTGTAGTAAATACTGTAGTGATAGTCACTGTAGTCTATACATGTTGTGTAGTCATGTAGTAAATATTGTTGTGATAGTCACTGTAGTAATTATTGTTGTGATAGTCACTGTAGTAAATATTGTTGAGAAGTCAATGTAGTAAATAATGTTGGATAGTCACTGTTGTAAATATTGTTGTGATAGTCACTGTTGTAAATATTGTTGTGATAGTCACTGTTGTAAATATTGTTGTGATAGTCACTGTAGTAAATATTGTTGTGATAGTCACTGAGTAAAATTTTTTGTTGTGATAGTCACTGTAGTAAATACAGTTGTGATAGACCTGTAGTAAATATTGTTGTGATTAGTCACTGTTGTAAATATTGTTGTGATAGTTACTGTAGTAAATATTGTTGTGAAGTCACTGTAGTAATATTGTTGTGATAGTCACTGTAGGTAAAATTGTTGTGATAGTCACCGTAGTAAAATTTTGTTGTGATAGTCACTGTAGTAAATCATTGTTGTTGATAGTCACTGTGATAGTAAATACTGTTTCGATAGTCTCCTGTAGTAAATATTGTTTGATAGTCACTGTAGTAAATATTTTGTGATAGTTACTGTAGTAAATTATTGATGTGATAGTCACTGTAGTAAATACTGTTGTGATAGTCATGTAGTAATATTGTGTGATAGTACACTGTAGTAAATATTGTTGTGCATAGTCACCGTAGTAAATATTGTTGTGATAGTACTGTAGTAAATATTGTTGTGATAGTCACTGTAGTTAAATATTGTTGTGATAGTCACTGTAAGTAAATATTGTTGTGATTGTCACTGTAGTAGATATTGTTGTGATAGTCACTGTAGTAAATATTGTTGTGCATAGTCACTGTAGTAAATATTGTTGTGATAGGCACTGTAGTAAATATTGTTGTGATAGTCTATGTTGTAAATTATTGTTGTGATAGTCACTGTAGAGTAAATATTGTTGTGATAGTCACTGTAGTCTATTACTGTTGTGATTAGTCATGTAGTAAATATTGTTGTGATAGTCCTGTAGTAAATATTGTTGTGATAGTCACTGTAGTAAATAATTGTTGTGTTAGTCACTGGTAGTAAATATTGTTGTATGTAATAGTCACTGTTAGTAAATATTGTTGTGATCAGTCACTGTAAGTAAACATTGTTGTGATAGTCACTGTAGTAAATATTGTTGTGATTGTCACTGGATTAAATATTGTTGCTGATAGTCACTGTCGTCTATACTGTTGTGAAATTCACGGTAGTAAATATTGTTGTGATAGTCCTGTAGTAAATATTGTTGTGATAGTCACTGTCGTAAATAATGTTGAGATAGTCACTGTAGTAATATTGTTGTGATAGGTCACTGTAGTAAATATGTTGTGATATGTCACTGTAGTAAATCTTGTTGTGATAGACACTGTTAGTTAAAATATTGTTAGTGATTAGTCACTGTAGTAAATATTGTGGTGATAGTAACTGTAGTAAAATATTGTTGTCATAGTCACTGATGTTAATATTGTTGTGATAGTCACTGTTGTAAATATTGTTGTGATAGTCAATGTAGTAAACAAATGGTTGTGTAGTCAACTGTAGGAAATATTTGTTGTGATAGTAACTGTAGTAATATTGTTGTGATTAGTCACTGTAGTAAATATTGTTGTGATAGTCACACTGTAGTTAGTAAATACTTGTTGTGATAGTCACTGTAGTAAATATTGTTGTGATAGTCACTGTTGCTATATATTGTTGTGTTAGTCAATGTAGTAAATATTGTTGTGATAGTCACTGTAGTAATTGTTGTTGATGTCCTGTAGTAAATATTGTTTATTGTGTAGTCACTGTAGTAAATAAACATTGTTGTGATTGTCACTGTAGTAAATCACTGTTTGTGATAGTCACTGTAGGTAAATATTGTCTGTGATAGCTCACTGTAGTAAATATTGTTGTGATAGTCACTGCTAGTAAATATTGTTGTGATTGTCACGGTAGAAATATTGTTGTGATAGTCACTGTCGTAAATATTGTTGTGATAGTCACTGTAGTAAATATTGTTTTGATAGTCACTGTAGTTAGGTCTATACTGTTGTGATAGTCACTGTAGTAAATATTGTTGTGATAGTCACTGTAGTACATCATTGTTGTGATAGTCACTGTAGTAAAATATTGTTGTGATAGTCACTGTAGTAAATATGTTGTGATAGTCTCTGTAGTAAATATTGATTGTGAAGTCACTGTAGTAAATATTGTTGTGATAGTACTTGTTGTAAATATTGTCCTTGTGATAGTCACTGTGTAAATATTGTTGTGATAGTCACTGTAGTAAGTATTGTTGTGATAGTCACTGTTGTAAAAATATTGTTGTGATAGCCACTCAGTAAATATTGTTGTGATAGTCACCTGTAGTAAATATTGTTCGTGATAAGTCACCTGTTGTAAATATTGTTGTCATAGTCACTTGTAGTAAATATTGATGTGATAGCACTGTAGTATATATTGTTGTGACTAGTCACTGTAGTAAATATTGTCTTGATAGTTACTGTGGTAATTATTGTTTTGTTAGTCACTGTAGTAAATATTGTTGTGATAGTCACTGTAGTAAATATTGTTGTGAAGGTCACTGTAGTATATATTGTTGTGATTGTCAACTGTAGTTAAATATTGTTGTGATAGTCACTGTTGTAAATATTGTTGTGGATAGTTACTGTAGTAAATTTTGTTGTGTTTTTTTTAGTCATTGTAGATAAATATTGTTGTGATAGTCACTGTAGTAAATATTGTTGTGATTGTCACTTATAAATATGTTGTGGATAGTCACTGTAGTAAATATTTGTTTTATGATAGGTCACTGTAGTAATATTGTTGTGTGATAGTACTGTAGTAAATCATTGTGTGATAGTCACTGTAAGTAATATTGATTGTGATAGTTTACGTGTAATTGATTTGTGATGTCACTGCTGTAAATATTGTAGTGTTGTCACTGTAGTAAAATATTGTTGTGATAGTCACTGTAGTAATTATTGTTGGTGATTGTCACTGTAGTTAAATACTGTTGTGATGTCACTGTAGTAAAGATTGTTGTGATAGTAACTGTAGTAAATTTTGTTGTGTCAGTCACTGTAGTAAATATTGTTGTGATAGTCACTGTAGTATGTAGTAAATATTGTTGTGATAGTCATGTAGTAAATATTGTTGTGATCAGTTTCTGTAGAATTATATGGTTGTGTTAGTCACTGTAGTAAATCTTGTTGTGACTAGTCACACTGTAGTAAATTATTGTTGTGATAGTACTGTAGTAAAAATATTGTTGTGATAGTTTACTGTATAATATTGTTGTGATAGTCAATGTAGTAAATATTGTTGTGATAGTCACGGTAGTAAATATTGTTGTGATAGTCACTGTAGTCAATATTGTCTGTGTCAGTCTCTCGTATAAATATTGTTTGTGTTAGTCACTGTTGTAAATATTGTTGTGATAGTCACCTGTAGTAAAAATATTTTGTGATAGTCTCTGTTAGTAAATATTTGTTGTGATAGTCACCTGTAGAAATATTGTTGTGATTAGTCACTGTAGTAAACATTGTTGGTCTGTAAATGTAGTAAATATTGTTGTTGTCACAGTCACTGTAGTAAATATTGTTGTGATAGTCACTGTAGTAAATATTGTTGTGATAGTCACTGCTAGTAAATATTGTTGTGATAGTTACTGTAGTAAATATTTGTTCACACACCTTGTGATAGTCACTGTAGTAAACTATTGTTGTGATAGTCATGTAGTAAATATTGTTGTGTCAGTCACTGTTAGTAAATATTGTTGTGATAGTCACTGTAGCTAAATGTTGTTGTGATAGTCACTGTAGTAAATCATTGTTGTGTCAGTACACTGTAGCTAAATATTGTTGTGTAGTCACTGTAGTAAATATTGTTGTGATAGTCACTAGGTAGTAAAAATTATTGTTGTGATAGTCATGTTGTAAAATATTGTTGTGATAGTCACTGTAAGTAAATATTGTTGTGATAGTTACTGTATGTAAATAGTGTTGTGATAGTACTGTAGTAAATATTGTTGTGATGTCACTGTAGTACAATATGTTGTGTCAGTCACTTAGTAAATATGTTGCTGTGTTAGTCAACTGTAGTAAATATTGCTTGTGATAGTCACTGTGTAAATATTGTTGTGATAGGCACTGTAGTAAATATTGGTGTGTCAGTCACTGTAGTAAATATTGTTGGTGTCAGTCACTGTAGTAAACATTGTTGTGATAGTCACTGTTGTAATATTGTTGTGATAGTCACTGTAGTAAATATGTTGGGATAGTTACTGTAGTAAATATTGTTGTGATGTCACTGTAGTAATATTGTTGTGATTAGTCACTGTAGTAAATTTTGTTGTGTCCAGTCACTGTAGTAAATATTGTTGTGATAGTCACTGTAGTAAATATTGCTTTGATAGTCACTGTATAGTAAATGTAGTCAGTTGTGGTAGTTGGTTAGGGGATATTAGTAGTAGTGGCACAAGAGAAAGAAAAGGGAATGAGTGAGACAAAAGCATACGTTGTAGCATTAGTAGAGTAGTCTAGTAGTAGTGGGAAGTAGAAGTGGAGGAAGTCTAAGGACAAAACACAAGGGAGCACATGCAGAGGCTAATGACTAACGAGGGGTGGAACCCGAAAACTCAAGGAGAGGAAAAGCTCTAGGACAGGACCACACAGTGAAAATATAAGAAGAAGAAGTGGTCGTAAGAGGAAGAGGAAAGAAATAATCATGTAAAGTCACGAGTGTTCCTGAAGGTTGGAAATTTGACAATTGCTTAATGAGAAAGGAAGGTATCTCACAAAAGCCAGGATTAAGATTTTTATTAGGAAAAGTTGTGTATATAGTAAGTTTTAGGAAGACGGGCGTACGTGAGGCTTGAAGCAGGGTAGACAGAGTTTTAGAAGCAGACCAATCAAAAGGGTGGTAACAGTGTTTTTATTATGACATAAAGAGAGCCGGCCTGTTCTTAAAGTGTTGAAGAGGACAAGAGACCAGCAAACGAATTAGACTCAGAAGCGTCAATAACAGTAGGAGAGAGGTCACGAACTAGATTTACTGCTAAGGATGTTAGTTGCGTGAAAGTATTGTTTGGTTGTCATAAGGAACGGAGATTAGAAAGATTGGAAATATATGTGGAAAGAGAGAGACCAGGAGATTGCACTGGAGTAGAGCGTATCTGGGAGAGATCAGGAAGTCAGTTTAGCACGTGAGAAGCAGGTTTTATGACAATGGAAGGGGTAGGATCAAAAACTAACCAGCCACCATTCTTTACCCTTCCCTTACCACGCGTTAAGTACCATTCCTTCATCGAGGCACCTTCCTCCATCACTGCACATTCAATTTCGCATTCCACGCTCTCTCATAAAACAATCAAGAATCCAGGCTTCTTCCATTACCCAATAAATTATTCCTATCTTTCACTATCCTAACATTCAAGCCCTCCCTCCTTTCAAGATTCAAGTACCACATACTTAGCATCCATCCAATCCCTTTCCTCACCCACACTCATGCATGCTAACTCATTCTTCCCTCACAGACTCAATGAAAAGTACGCATCCTTTCTCCCATCACCACTCACTTAGCACCATTCCCATCACTCACTCACCACTCTTTTCAGCAACCATACCTTCCCTCCCTTACTCCTACTTCTCTCAACTGGTCATCCTCCCTAGTTAATCAGGCACTCAAACACCATTCTCCATCCTTGTCACTCACTCTACGTACCCATCCCTTCAGGTCAAAACACACTCAAGCACCCATCCTCAAAACACAATCAAAAACCAACCATTCCATCTTCACACACAATTGAAGCAACACATCCATACTCTCTCACACAGATTGAACCACCAATCCATCCAATCTCTCATCCACACATCTGATATAGCAACCATTCCATCCCTCTCTCATCACACACTGAAGCACCAATCACCCTACACCACTCTCTCATCACATTTTGATCCACCAATCCATCCATCTCTCTCCACAAATTGATGCACAAACTATCCATCCATCTCTCACCACCCATTGAGCAACAATTCATCCTCTCTCAAACACATTGAAGCACAATCCATCTAATCTACTCTACAACATTGAAGCAACAATCCATCCCTATTCATCACAACAACTGAAGGCACCACAATCCTTACCTTATATCACACATTGAGCACCCAATTCATCTCTCTCTCACCACACACTGAGCACCAATTCATCCTCTCTCACCACGCACTGATACACATATCCATCCTCTCTCACTACACATTGATGCACCCTATCCATCTTTCTTCATTTATCATTCACAAGTATACCGTCCCATTCTCTCAAACACCTCTCAGCAATAGCTTTTCTCTTCAACACACCCAAGCACCGCTTCTCTCCTTCTCAACTCACTCCCCAAGGACCGTTATCTCCTCATCACTCCCCGAAGCACCGTTCTCCTCTTTGTTTCACTTCCAAGCACTGCTCCCCTTCCTTGTCATACATCCCCAAGCTCAGCTCTTCGTCCTTGTAAACACATCCTAGCATGCTACCTCTCATTGTCAACACATCCAAGCACAGCTCATCGATCCTTGTCAATGATCCCAAGCACCGTCCTACTCCGTGTCAACATATCCCAAAGCTTCATATTCCCCTCATTGTCACATACCCCAAGCACCGCTTGTCCTCCTTGTCAACACACCCCAAGCACCGTTCTCCTCCTTGTCTACACAATCCCAAGCACGCTCCATCCTCCTTGTCAACATACTCCAAGCACCGTTCTCCTCTTGTCAAACTCTCCCAAGCACCGCTTCTCTCCTCAACACACCCCAAGCACCTCTTATTCTCCTCCTCAATTTACACCACCAAAGCACCGCTTCTCCTCCTAACACCCCACAAGCACCTTTTTCTCTCCTCAACACACCCTTTAAGGCACACGCTTATCCTCATCCTCAACAACCCCCAGCAAGCTTCTCCTCCTCAAAACTCCCCAAGTACCGCTCTCATCCTCAACGAACCCCAATCACTGCTTATTCTACTCCACTCAACACCATCTCATAGGACCTCTTATACTCCTCCTCTAACACACCCCAAGCCACCGCCTTCTACCTCCTCCTCAACATCCCCCAAGCACCGCTTCTTCCTCCTCCTAAACTCCTCCCGAAGCTCAGTTCTCTCTTTATCAACACACCCAAGCACCCGCTTCTCTCCTCCTCAACACAACCCAAGCACCGGCTTTCCCCTCAACACAACCAAAGCACAGCTCTCCTAAGCACACCCCGAGAGATACATTCTCCTCCTCAACACACCACAAGCACCAGCCTTCTCCCTTCTATCTCTCCTCAGTCTCAAGCAGTCGTCCTTTATTTCTTCAACGTACACTCACGAATTCAGCTTTCATTCCTTGTCACACCTTAAGCCTCTATTCGTTTCTCATTCGCCACATCCTCAAAAACCTGTCCTTCCTCTCTCAGCACACAACACAACACTAATCCCTCCCTCACTGACAACAATTCCTTAGCGCCTTTTCCCATCCTTTCTCACCACACATGAAGGATCAGCACTAACTTTCCTCACCAACACTCAAGCTTTATTACCTAGTAGGACACCACTGCACCACACATTGCTGCCGCTCTCTCTCCTTTTACTCCAGTGACACACTCTACCACACATTGCTGCACCTCCCTCTCCATTTACTCCAGTAGACAACACTCTACCACACATTGCTGCCTCATTCTCCATATATTCTCAGTAGACACACTATACCTCACATGCTGCCTCTCTCTCCATATACTACAGTTGGACCAACTCTACCAAACCATTGCTGCCTCTATCTCCATATACTCCATTATGACACACACGACCACACATTGCGCCTCCTCTCATATACTCCAGTAGTACACTCTAACACCACCCATTTGCTCCCTCTTTCCATATACTCCAATAGTCAACCACTACCTCACTTTGCTGCCTCCCTTACTTATACTCCAGTAGTCACACTCTACCAACCCCCCCATACCCCCCTTTGCTGCCTCCAGCTCCATATACTACCAGTATGACACATTACCACACATTGCTGCTACCTCACCATATACTCCAGATAGACCCACACTTCCACACATTACTGCCTCTCTCTCCATATACTCAGTAACAGCAATACCACAATTGCTGCCTCTTCGCCATTTACTCCAGTAGACACACTCTACCACACATTCTGCCTCTCTCTCCATATACGCCTGTTGACAACACAATACACCATCACATTGACATGCCTCTCTCTCCATATACTCAAGTAGACACAACTCTACCAAACTTTGCTGGCCTCTCTCTCCATATACTCCAGTAGATCGCACACTACCTCACTCATGCTGCCTCTCTCTCCATATACTCCAGTAGAACACACTTCTATACCTCAACATGCTGCCTCTCTCTCCATTTATCTCTGGGGGAGACACACACTTACACACATTGCTGACTCTCTCTCCATATACTCAGTAGACTACACTCTAACACACATTGTGCCTCTCTCTCATATAATCAGTAGGACACACCACTACCACACCATTGCTGCTCCCTCTTCCTATAATCCAGTTGACACAATCTACCACACATTTGCTGCCTCCCTCTCTTTATACTTCCAGTAGACTCACTCTACCACACATGATTGCCTCCCTCTACATATTACTCCAGTAGACACACTCTACCACACATTGCTGCCTCCATCTCCTACATATACTCCAGTAGACAAAACTCTACCACACATTGCTGCCTCCCTCTCCTAATACTCCAGTGACACACTCTACCACACATTGCTGCTCCTCTCCAATATCCAGTAGACACTCACTACCACACATTGCTGCCCTCCCTCTCAATTACACTCAGTAGACACACTCTACCACCACATTGCTGCCTCTCTATCATTTACTCAGTAGACACACTCTCCATCAAATTGCCTGCCCTCCCTCTCCATACACTCCTGTAGACAACACTACACACATTGCTGCCTCTCTCTCCATATATCTCCAGTAGACACACTACCACACATTGGCTGCTCCCTATCAATACACTCCAGTAGACACACTCTACCACCACATTGCTGCATCTCTCTCATACACTAGTTGACACACTCTACCACTCACATTGCTGACTCTCTCTCCTTATACCTCCAGTTAGACTCCACTACCACACATTGCTGACCTCTCCTCTCCAACACTCCCAGTAGATCCACTCTCACAACACTTTGCTGACTCTCTCTCCATTACATCCAGTAGACACATCTACCACACATTTTCTGCCTCTCTTCTCCATACACTCAGTTAGACACACTACCACACATTGCTGCCTCCCTCTTCCATACACTCCAGTAGACAACACTCTACCACACATTGCTGCCTCTCTCTCCATCACTTCCAGTAGGGACACACTCTACCACACATTGCTGCTCCTCTCATACACTCCAGTAGGACAAGCTCTACCACACATTGCTGCCTCTCTCTCCTATACACTACAGTAGACACCACTCTACCACACATTGCTGCTCTCTCTCTCATACCACTCCAGTTAGACACACTCTACCACACAATGCTGCCTCCCTCTCCATACCTCCTCCAGTAGACACACTCTACCACACATTGCTGACCTCTTCTCCATACAATACCAGCAGACACACTCTACCAACACATTGCTGCCTCCCTCTCCATTACACTCATAGACACACTATTCCACACATTGCTGCCCTCTCTCCTTTCACTCCAGTTGACACACTTACCACTCATTGCTGCCTCTCTCTACATACACTCCAGTAAGACACACTACCACAAATTGCTGCCTCCCTCTCCATACACTCCAGTAGAAACACTACCTCACATTGCTGCCTCCCTCTCCATATACTCCAGTAGACCACACTACCACACATCTGACTGCCTCCCTTCTCCTTAAAATCCAGTACCACACACTACCACAAATTGCTGCCTCCCTCTCCATATACTCCAGTAGAACACCTACACACATTGCTGCCTTCTCTCGCCCATATACTCCGGTAGACACACTACCACACATTGCTGCCCCCTCTCCATACACTCAGTAGTCACTCTACCACACATTGCTGCCCTCCCTCCCAATACTCCATAGACCACACACTACCACACATTGCTGGCCTCCCTCACTCCATTTACTCCAGTAGACACACTTACCACAAATTGCTGCCTCACTTCTCCATACACTCCAGTAGCACTTACCACACATTGCTGACCTCTCTCTCCAGAGACTCCAGTAGACACACTTTTTTTACCACACAATGCTGCCTCCCTCTCCATATATCAGTAGACACCACTCTACCCACACATTGCTGTCTCTCTCTCCATATACTCCAGTAGACGACACTATAACACACATTGCTGCCTCTCTCTCCATATACTCCAGTTGACTCACTCTACCACACATTGCTGCCTCTCTCCTCCATTTACCTTCCAGTAGACACACAATACAACACATTGCTGCTCCCATCTCCATATTCTCCTGTAGACACACTCTACCAAACATTGCTGCCTCTCTCTCCATATACTCCAAGTGACACACACTACCACACATTGCTGACTCCCTCTCCATATACTCCAGTAGAACACTACCACACATTTGCTGCCTCCTCTCCATTACACTCCAGTAGACACTCTACCACCAACATTGCTGCCCTCTCTCTCCATATACTCCAGTAGCACACTCTACCACTGATTGCTGACTCTCTCTCCATTTTACTCCAGTAGACACACTCACACACATTGCTGCTCTTCTACATATACTCCATGTAGGACACACACATACCAAACATTGCCTGCCTCTCTCTCCCCATATACTCCAGTAGACACACTCTACCACACCAATGCTGCCTCTCTCTCCATATACTCTGTAGACACACACTACCACACATTGCAGTATCTCTCTCTCCATTACTCAGTAGAACAACTCTACCTCCACATTGCTGCTCTCTCCCATTATACTCCAGTAGTACAATCTACCACACATTTGCTGCCTTCTCTCCATATACTCCAGTAGACACACACTACCACACATTGCTGTCTCTCTCTCCATATACTCCAGTAGACACACTCTACCACACATTGCTGCCTCTCTCTCCATATACTCCAGCATACAGTCCTTCCATCTTTCACATGACACAAGCTTATTACTTCTTTCACCACAAATTAGTGTAGTTCATCTAATTTGATGGTCATTGTAACAAATATTGTTGTGATAGTGTAATAAATAGTGTGATAGTACAGTGAATGTTGTTGTCACCATTTTAGTAAATGACTGTTTTGATAGTCATTGTAGTAAATACTGTGATAGTTACTGTAGTCTATACTGTTGTGTCAGTCACTGTTGTAATATTGTTGCTGTGATAGTCCACCGTAGTAAATATTGTTTGATGATAGTGCACTGTAGTAAATATTGTTGTGATAGTCACTGTAGTAAATATTGTTGTGATAGTCACTGTAGTAAATATTGTTGTGATAGTCACTGTAGTAAATAATGTTGTGTAGTCATGTTAGTAAATATTGTTGTGATAGTCATTGTTGTTATATTGTTTTGATATCACTGTAAGTAAATATTGTTGTGTTAGTCCAATGTTGTAAATATTGTTGTGATAGTCACTGTTGTAATATTGTTTGTGATAGTCTCTGTAGTTAATATTGATTGTGTTAGTCACTGTTGTTTAAATATTGTGTGATAGTCACTGTAGTAAATATTGTGTGACTAGTCAATGTAGTAAATATTGTTGTGATAGTCACTGTAGTAAATATTGGTCTGTGTTAGTCACTGTAGTAAAATATTGTTGTGAAGTCACTGTTGTAAATATTGTTGTGATAGTCACTGTGTAAATTATTGTATGTGTTAGTCACATGTTGTAAATTTGTTGTGATAGTCCCCACTGTTAGTAAATATTGTTGTTTGATAGTCACTGTAGTTAAATATTGTTGTGTTAGTCACTGTAGTAAATATTGTTGGGATAGTCTGTAGTAAATATTTTGTGATAGTCATGTAAGTATAATTCTGTTGTGTTAGTCACTGTAGTAAATATTGTTGTGATAGTCATGTAGTAAATATTGTTGTGATAGTTCTGTAGTAAAATATTGTTGTGATAGTCACTGTAGTAAATATTGTGTTATAGTCATGTAGTAATCATTGTTGTGATTAGTCACCGTAGTAATTATTGTTGTGATAGTCACTGTAGTAAATATTGTTTGTGATTAGTCTCTGTAGCTAAATACTGTTGTGGAAGTTTCACTGTAGTAAATATGGTTGTGATAGTCTCATGTAGTAAATATTGTTGTGATAGTTACTGTTGTAAATATTGTTGTGATAGTCACTTTAGTAAATACTGTTGTGATAGTCACTGTAGTAACTATTGTTCAAGTGATAGTCACTGTAATAAATTTTGGTAAGTGATAGTCACCGTAGTAAATATTGTTGTGATAGTCACTGTAGTAAATATTGTTGTGCTAAGTACATGTAGTAAATATTGTTGTGATAGTCACTGTAGTAAATATGTGTGATAGTCACTGCTAGTAAATATTGTTGTATGATAGTCATGTAGTTAAATATTGTTGTGATAGTCAATGTAGTAACTATTTGTTGTGTAGTCATGCTAGTAATATATTGTTGTGATAGTTACTGGTAGTATATATTGTTGGTGATAGTCACTGTAGTAAATATTGTTGTGATAATCATGTAGTATATACTGTTGTGTTAGTCACGGTAGTAAATATTGTTGTGATAGGTCACTGTTAGTAAATATTGTTGTGATAGTCACTGTAGTAATTATTGTTGTGATAGTCACTGTAGTAACGAGTGTTGTAATAGTCATGTATAGTAAAATATTGTTGTTGATGTCACTGTAGTAACATTGTTGTGTTAAGTCCATGTAGTAAATATTGTTGTGATAGTCACATGGATTAAATATTGTTGTGGATAGTCACTGTAGTCTTATATGTTGTGATAGTCACTGTAGTAAATTTGTGTGATAGTCCACTGTAAGTAAATTGTGTTGTGTAGTCACTGTAGTAAATTATTGTTGTGATAGTCACTGTATAGTAATTATTGTTGTGATAGTCACATGTAGTAAATATGTTGTGATAGTCCTGTAGTAAATATTGTTGTGTATTTCATTTCCTTATCATGGAAACCAACAGACTGATACTAATGAAACTTACTCTGTTTACTCTAATATTCTAAGTGACGCTGGAGAAAGAACAGAGAGAGTTTCATTTCTCTCTTATATCATGGAAACCAACAGACTGATACTAATGAAACTTGCTCTGTTTACTCTAATATTCTAAGTGACGCTGGAGAAAGAACAGAGAGAGTTTCATTTCTCTCTTATATCATGGAAACCAACAGACTGATACTAATGAAACTTACTCTGTTTACTCTAATATTCTAGCGAAAATGACTCAGCACTGAACAAAAATATTTAAAATTTAGAATTAATGTTAAGTTATATAGTTTTTTAAATTACTCAATAAAATATTTTCTTCCTGAAGGAAATAACACACACACACACACACACACACACACACACACACACACACACACACACACCAACACACACAGTAGTTCCCATATTTAAAAAAGGAGACAGAAAAGAGGCACTAAACTATAGACCTGTGTCATTGACGTGTATAGTATGCAAAATTATGGAGAAGATTATCAGGAGGAGAGTGGTGGAGCACCTGGAACGGAACAGGAGTATAAATGCCAACCAGCACGGATTCACGGAAGGCAAATCCTGTGTCACAAACCTTCTGGAGTTTTATGATAAAATAACAGAAGTAAGTCAAGAGAGAGAGGGGTGGGTTGATTGCATCTTCTTGGACTGCAAGAAGGCCTTTGACACAGTTCCTCACAAGAGATTAGTGCAGAAGCTAGAGCATCAGGCGCATATAACAGGAAGGGCACTGCAATGGATCAGAGAATACCTGACAGGGAGGCAACAACGAGTCATGGTACGTAATGATGTTTCACAGTGGGCACCTGTGACGAGCGGGGTCCCACAGGGGTCGGTCCTAGGACCAGTGCTATTTTTGGTATATGTGAACGACATGACGGAAGGGTTAGACTCAGAAGTGTCCCTGTTTGCAGATGATGTGAAGTTAATGAGGAGAATTAAATCTGATGAGGACCAGGCAGGACTTCAAAGAGACCTGGACAGACTGGACACCTGGTCCAGCAAATGGCTTCTCGAATTTAATCCTGCCAAATGCAAAGTCATGAAGATAGGGGAAGGGCACAGAAGACCACAGACAGAGTATAGGCTAGGTGGCCAAAGACTGCAAACCTCACTCAAGGAGAAAGATCTTGGGGTGAGTATAACACCGAGCATGTCTCCGGAAGCACACATCAATCAGATAACTGCTGCAGCATATGGGCGCCTGGCAAACCTGAGAACAGCATTCCGATACCTTAGTAAGGAATCATTCAAGACACTGTACACCGTGTATGTCAGGCCCATACTGGAGTATGCAGCACCTGTTTGGAACCCGCACTTGATAAAGCACGTCAAGAAACTAGAGAAAGTACAAAGGTTTGTGACAAGGTTAGTTCAGAGCTAAGGGGAATGTCCTATGAAGAAAGATTAAGGGAAATCGGCCTGACCACACTGGAGGACAGGAGGGTCAGGGGAGACATGATAACGACATATAAAATACTGCGTGGAATAGACAAGGTGGACAAAGACAGGATGTTCCAGGGAGGGGACACAGAAACAAGAGGCCACAATTGGAAGTTGAAGACACAAATGAGTCAGAGAGATAGTAGGAAGTATTTCTTCAGTCATAGAGTTGTAAGGCAGTGGAATAGCCTAGAAAATGACGTAGTG
>NC_069489.1:2572796-2587796 GCF_026875155.1 Cherax quadricarinatus | reverse complement strand
AATAGGGGGCATTCGAAGGGAAGAAATCGGACTGTCAAACTGGTTCTCAAGACAGAAACAGTGAAGAACAGGATCCTGCAGGAGAAACCACGGCTAAAAGAATCGTCAACATACAGTAGGGCGTTCCTAGACCACGACAGAATGAAAACGGAATGACAGCAGCTGAGGGAGATGACACAAAATCGAAAGGCGATATGAAGGGAGAGAAGGATAGAGTCAGCAGAGGAAAACCAGAGCCAGGTGGAGTAACAAGTGCAAACACACAAAGAACCACCCTCAGAACCCCACTGGCAAACATACTATCCGAGAAACAACTGCACTCCACACTCACAGCCTCCACCCCACAGTATAGTGTAGAATCCCATAGCACCCTGCCAGGTCTTGCACTCCCTAAAGCCCCACAGACCCAAGAATAGTGTTGAAGAGAAAACTGAAAGTATTGTACACCAATGATCTTGGAATTACGAGTGGTAGGAGTGGAACAAAAAAATCAAAGAGGCATCAGCAGACATCATAGCTTTCACAGAAACCAAGCTCACAGGAATAATAACAGATGCTATCTTTCCAACTGGAGGGGAAGGAAGAGTGGCACAGATCATCAAAAACTAATGGGGTTTTGAGGAGCTAGAGAGAGGTGACAGAAGAGAAGCAGGAGACTATGTAATAGGAACACTTTAGTCTGGAGGTGCCAAGGTGGTAACTGCAGTAATGTATAACCCACAACAGAATAACAGGAGGCCAAGACAAGAATACGATGAGAGTACAGAGCGATGGTTGACACACTGACTGAAGTGGACAGAAGGGCCCATGTGGGTAGGGCAATGCTACTGATTGTAGGTGACTTCAATCACAAAGAGACTGACTGGAAAAACCTGAAGCCAAATGGGGGCCTATATTGGAATATACAGAACCAGTTTAGAACCCACAACTAGCTATGTACGTAAGGAAATTAGAGAAAGTGCAAAGGTTCGCAACGAGACTAATCCTAGAGTTAAGGGGTATGTCTTGCGAGAAGTTAATGGAAATCGTCCTGACGACACTGGAGGACAGGAGAGATAGAGGGAATATGATAATGACATAAAATACTGAGAGGAATCGACAAGCTGGGCAGATAACAGGATGTTCCAGAGATGGGACACAGCAACAAAAGATCACAATTGGAAGTTGAAGACTCAGATGAGTCACAGGGATTTTAGTATGTTCTTCTTCAGTCATAGAGTTATCAGGAAGTGTAATAGCTGGAAAGTGATGAAGTGGAGGTAGGATCCATACATAGCTCATGGAGTAGGGAGGGAGACCTAGTAGTGACCAGTAAAAAAGTGGGGCCAGGAGCTGTCACTCCACCCCTGTAACTACAATTAGGTGAGTACACACACACACACACATATATATTACAGGGCCAGGAGCTGTGACTCTACCCTGCAAACACAATTAGGTGAGTACACACACACACACACATATATTGAACATTAAAATGGTATAAAATACCGACAGGTTGTTAGGTAAGACACATATGCAACAGTTAGGCGAAACGTTTCGAAATAAAGATACCTAATTGTTGCATATGTGTCTTACCTAACAACCTGTCGGTATTTTATACCATTTTAATGTTCAATCTGTCAGACACTGCAACACAAGGGTATCTTGGTACAGACCTGCAATCAACTTCGACAACCTCTACTAGTGAGAACGGCTGGATTTGAGAGGGAACTGACCACCCAACATCTTCGTTCTTACCTCTTCTAGTGACCTACGTCTCACCTCCTGGCGCTATATAAGGCTCCATCCTGTCACTTCAACTCCATATTGTTTCAGACTATGGAACAATGCTCTTCTCCAGACTGAGGGACTGACCACCTCAAAACTTTAAGGGTGATGGACTGATTACATCGTCTTCAAGTCTCTTCTGCTTCTATCAACTTTTCTGTACTCGACTGAAGAAGCCTACTGTGTAGGCGAAACGTTTCGAAATAAAGATACCTAACTGTTGCATATGTGTCTTACTTAACACACACATATATTACAGGGCCAGGAGCTGTGACTCTACCCAGCAAACACAATTAGGTGAGTACACACACACAAACACACACACACACACACACACACACACACACACACACACACACAAACACACACACAAACACACACACAAACACACACACACACACACGCACAGAAAGTGCAAAGACTTGCAACAAAACTAGTCCAAGGATAAGAGGCATGATTTACGAGGAGAGATTTAGGTAATCAACCTGACCACACTGGAGGGCAGGAGGGATAGAGGGGACATGATAACGACATAAAATACTGACAGGAATTGACAAGTTGGACAGAGACAGGATGTTCCAGAGATGTTGCACAGGAACGAGGGGTCGCAACTGAAAGTTGAAGACTCAGATGAGTCACAGGGATATTAGGAAGTTTTTCTTCAGTCATAGAGTTGTCAGGAAGTGGAACAGACTGGAAAGTGAAGTAGTGGATGCAGGATCCATACATACTTTAAGAAGAGGTATGATGAGGCTCATGGAGCAGTAAGAGAGTGAACCTAGTAGCGATCGAGAAGATGCGGGGCCAGGAGCTATGAGTCGATCCCTGCAAGGAAATTATGTGAGTAAACATACACATACACACACACACACACACACACACACACACACACACACACACACACACACACACACACACACACACACACACACACACCACACACACACACACACAAGCGATGTAGTGGAGGCAGGAACTATACATAGTTTAAAGACGAGGTATGATAAAGTTCATGGAGCAGGGGAAGAGAAGACCAAGTAGCGGTCGGTGAAGAGGCGGGGCCAGGAGCTGAGTCTCGACCCCTGCAACCACAATTAGGTAGATGGGTGAGTACACACACACACACACACACACACACACACACACACACACACACACACACACACACACACACACACACACATACACACACACACACACACACTCATGCACACACACACACACACACACACACACACACAACACATACACACACACACACACACACACATGCACACACACACACACACACACACTCACGCCCTGTGGCCCGGTGGCCTAGTGGCTAAAGCTCCCGCTTCACACACGGAGGGTCCGGGTTCGATTCCCGGCGGGTGGAAACATTTCGACACGTTTCCTTACACCTGTTGTCCTGTTCACCTAGCAGCAAATAGGTACCTGGGTGTTAGTCGATTGGTGTGGGTCACATCCTGGGGGACAAGATTAAGGACCCCAATGGAAATAAGTTAGACAGTCCTCGATGACGCACTGATTTTCTTGGGTTATCCTGGGTGGCTAACCCTCCGGGATTAAAAATCCGAACGAAATCTTATCTTATCACACTCATACACACACACACACACACACACACACACACACACTCATACACAGACACACAGACACATACACACACACGCGCAGGAGAAGTAGCTCGTTTTCGATCGTGAATCTTTAGTAGTTAGTGGGCAATCAAAGCCACTGTCAGGGTCGTCGGAAGTTGACAGTGTCAGTGAACAACCCGAGAAGTGATACACGGTGTGTCCCAGTCAGAAAAGGGAGGTGAAGGACACAGACACATGAAAACAATGTGAATTAGTACCAAGAGAGAGTGCAATGGGCATAGGCCTAGTGTGCGTGTTGGTGGTATTGCCACATCCCAATACCAAAATTCAAGCAGAATAAGTGTGACCCAAGCCAGGGAGATAAGAGATTAATGTAGTTGAGTTAGTGACTCCAGTGTATAGTGACACAGTGATAGAGGAGTTAGTGAATACAGTGTTTAGTGAATACAGTGAAGAAGAAATAGAAGAGGTACCGGAATGGGAAGCATCTTACAGCACATGAGAAGAGCAGTGCAGGACTGCCAGACGTAACATATAGCCTTTTTGTGGTTGCTGGGGTATTGGCCCTCTATATTACTGATAGCTGAGGGTCACAAACCCTGCTCTGGAGAGCTGAATATCATACTTAGGGCACTAATCACTAACAGAGGAGTAGCACTGGGGAAGGGGAATAAAGGTGGGGACCAGAGGCACTGTAGTGGATGCACAGGCAGTAAGGTTAGACAACTAACACTAACATTGTTTATTCAGTAAATATAACTCCAGGTATACACGTGTAGATATACAGGCGTTTATTCGGCAAGTAAATATAGCTCCAGGTATATAAAGATAGGTGCACAAGTGTTTACTCATTAAGTATAGTGTTGAGAAATGGTTTACCAACTTAGGTTAAAGTTTAAATATAGGGGGAACTTATCTTGGTAGGACAGTTCATCGCCTGCACAGCTGTCCCTGCAGGCGAGGTCTTGAGAAGCTGTCATATCCACTTTGCAACGGGCTGTGAAGTAAATACTTTAATAATAATTTACCCATTGGGGGTGTTATGTCAGCATATATCAGACACTGATTGCTGACAACACTTACTTGTGTGGACTCAAAGGTCCACTTACCACCGGGATTTATGATAAGTGACTAACTCACAACTTTATACTCAACTGCACAGTCAATAGTAGTACATCACAAGTTAGTACACTTACCTGGGTATATGTATCTGACCCGTAGATATGCCCGGATATCCAATGTCTTGATTGAAGAATAGTGATCTTTGAAGAATGTCACACTACACTCTGTTGGATCTCAACACTCGTTGTTACACTGTTCATCAATAATTGTTCACACCATAATGTCACTAAAGAAGCTGATCACACTTCTCTGTAAGTGTTTATCGAGATTCCTTTGTGCAAAACGCGTGGAACAGTGTTCTTTGTTGGTTATCCCGGCACGTCAATGTTTCTCTCAGTACAGTCAAAAGTAATCTGACCTCACGGCCGCTGCAATGCCCCTACAACATAAAGGAAAAGCTCACATAGTACTTTTTGCTTCCTTGCCAAACTTCCTCCATGAAGCAAAGCAGAATGCTTGATTCTTGCTGTCTTAAGCATAGACAACAATGTACACTATCTTTACCATGGTAATAAAGTGGGAGCAGGATTTTCCTTAATTGTCCTGCTTATGTCAGAGATGGACTGTCTCTTATTAAACTTCATTTTGCAACACTGGATTCTTGCAAGAAGCAATGGTCGCTTGACCAACTCACATACTCATATTGCATCTGGGATCATATTGCATCTGGGATCAATTACTTTCAGCCCCACAGGGCTGAAGGGGCTGAAGGGGGCTGATAGCCCCCTTCTGGAGAAATTTTCTCCACATTGGGGGGCGGTGGAGGTTCACTGCAGGTGAACTATTCACCACTTAACATTAATTTGATTTTCTCACTCGCCACCACTGCTGCTTGTCTTTTCTGAACAGCTTTAGTCTGTGTGGTTTCTGGAGAATCAATAATTTTCTTTTCAACACTGTGTAACTCTAACGGCACTAGTTTATTTATTGTCCGCTTATTCACTACACCTTTGCTTAAAACATCAACTGTCCTGATGATTCCATTTGCATCAGGGTATATGGTCACAATTTTTCCAAGTGGCCATTGGGACCTTGGACCATCATTGTCAATAATCACTATGTCACCAGTTCTTAAGGATTTATGTTTTTCAGGAACACCAGCTCCATAGAAGTGTTCTCTCAATGAGGTGAGATAGTCTTCTCGCCAAATTTTCTCCCAACATTCAATCACTCAGGTTCGAAATAAGTAGGATCCTCTATGATTTCTTTATCATTCATGGGAGGAACAGGTTCGAGCCTTCTGCCATGGGGTAAATGAGATGGACTTAACACTTCTAAATTGTCCAGATCATCGGTAACATAACTGAGAGGTCTGTTGTTGACTATTTTGTATTTCAGTCACAACTGTATGGAATTCTTCTTAGTCGATTCTGTGACGGCATTCTAAAACAATGTTTTAGAATGCCGATCATTCTTTCATAAAATCCGCCGTGCCATGGAGATTTAGGAGGAATGTATCTCCAACGACAACTACGTTGATTCAGCATCTGTTGTACTTCTGGCTGATCAAAGATCTTGCATATATAAGCAGCACCTGCAACAAAGTTCGCTGCATTGTCTGAAATCATCAGTCTGGGACATGCCCTTCTGGATGCAAACCTTCTGAATAATTTGATAAAGGTTTCAGCAGACATGTCAGTGGCTACTTCTAGATGTACTGCTCTAGTTGTAGCACAAGTGAACAAACAGATGTACACCTTGATGGGAACTTTGTCAACTGTTTTGGTTAAAATTATTGGTCCAGTGTAATCTACACCTCTCACCTTAAATGGAGTGATATGACAAACTCTTTCAGAGGGATATGGAGGTGGACCTGGATACTGACATACTCGCATATCGTAGTGACGACAAGTAATACAGTCCTTTATTTGTTTTTTCACACTTTTTCTACCTTGAGGTATCCAGTAGGATTGTCGTATATGACAAAGTGTGTCAGCTACTCCACCATGTAACACGTTACTGTGGGCGTTTTGCACAATCAGTTTTGTTAGCCAATGATTCTTGGGGATCAATATTGGATGTATGGCTTCTTTAGGTAGTGAATAATTATGAATTCTTCCTCGACATCTTATAATCTTTTCTGAGTCGAGATAAAGTCTTAAAGAATTAATCATAACAGGTTTCTTTGGGGATTTCTTTTGTGTTTCCAGAAATTTATATTCTGTAGAGAAAACATCTGTATTAGTTTCATCCAGTATTTAATGGGTTCAAGATATGCATAATTAGGTTTTATTCCTTATATGAATTTAAAGACAAGAGCTGTAACTCTTAAGAGTTTACCCAAAGGTTAGTATTTAGATCCATCAATGACTATTTCTGTTGTGTCTGCAGCATTTACAAAACTTGTTTCTGCTATGTTCAATCAAACTGCTTCTTCTGGCGTAATGTGAGCTTTTTGCTGAGGCCAGTTATTTTCATCAGAGAGCCAGTTCGGTCCGTGGAGTCATAATTTATTATCCACAAATTTCTTGAGTTGGACACCACGTGACAACATGTCAGCTGGATTCTCTTGGGTAGAGACGTGGAGAAAGAGATAATCTCTCTGCATCTCTTTTATTTCTGCTACTCTGTTCTGTACATAGACCAGCTTACTCTTATTATTTCTTAACCACTGGAGAACTGCTTCATTATCACTCCAGATCACGGTTTTTTTTTTCAACAGTGAGATGTTCAAGTACTTTGCTGAGATAGACAGCTAATTTAGTACCTACATAGAGTGATGTCAGTTCCAATTGTGGTACTGTTCTGACCTTCAAGGGTGCTACCCCGGACTTTGAAATAATTAGTGTACTTCCTTCAGCATTGCTCATGTAAGTTACTGCGCCATAACCTCTTGTTGACGCATCACAGAACACATGTAATGTGTACTTGTTTCCCTCTTGACCTATTTGTCTGGAAATTGAATTTGATGAAGTTGTTTAAACTCCCTGGATATTTCATCCCATTCTTGACTCATTTGTAGAGGCAAGTTCTCATCCCTTCCAATTTTGAGTTTCCATGTATCTTGCATAAGCATTTTACCCTTTATGGTAATTGGTGAGACGAATACTAGAGGATCAAAACATTGTGATACCTCTGACAGTAAACTACGTTTAGTGAGTGTACCGCATGATTTATTGTTTATCCTTTTGAGACTCAAAGTATCTTCCTGTGTGTTCCAATTAAGTCCCAGCATATTGTTGCAATCAGGAATTTCAGTTTCAGGGAAATCTTCTTTGATAAGTTCCCTTAATTGCTTTGAATTAGTATTCCACATCCTTAGAGGCATATTTGCTTCCTTCATCTCCTTGTTAGCTTCTCTGTATAAGGATTTCAAATCCTCCTCTTTATTCACAGTACCTTGAAGATTATCCACATAGAAACTTTTCTTTAAGATTTCTTTGAAGGGACTTTCAGATTTCTTCAAATGTGTATTTAGAGTAGCTTCTAGTAAGAATGGAGAGGATGTTGCACCAAATAATACTGATTTGAAACGATAAGTTTCCACAGGACTTTCTGAGCTCATGTATTTGTGCCTTCATTTGTCTGAAAGCCATGCGATAATTGCTAGGCAGATGTGGTGGATTTAATTTCCATGGTGATAAATTAGACACATGTGCAACTTTTGGGTATCTTTATTGAGGAAACGTTTCGCCACACAGTGGCTTCATCAGTCCATACAAAGAAGAATCTTGAAGAACAGGAGGAGAATGAGGTAATCAGTCCCTCAACCTTGAGTCGATGTGGTCAGTCCATCAATCTTGAATAGAATACGGCATACGTGCCATTCATCTACAAACACACTGCAACTTCTTGGGATCTTAATACTTGGGAATTCTTCGCTTGCCTAATTCTTGGCAATAGTTTGTGGTGACAGCTTATCCTGTACAATACCACTGATAAACCAATCACAATGTCTTAGGTCATATTTAGCGCCTAGAGATCTGAGACTATTGTCTAATGTGATCTGAAAAACAATGTTTGGGTGGCTTCAAGCCTGCATGTCAAACTCTGGCCTTGTCAGCATCGAAGTAATTGTCTGCTAAGACACGTAAGGCTATTTGATAATTGCCTTTAACCACCATAAATGACTTAATCAGTTCATAGGGTTCTCCCTTCACAAGACATTTAAGGTAATTGAACTCAGCAATCTCATCTATGTCAGTTAGTGAATTTACTATGGATTGAAAACCACTAATAAATTCTTCATAATTATGACCTTGGAAAATAGGTAATGACAAGGTAGGTAAGCTTGGTAATGGGACACTTGTTGCTCCATGTGTTGATGTAACAGGTGTTTGACCACTAGTTACAGTAGGTCTCTGTGACAGAGTTTTGCGGCAGACAGCCTGTACTCCTGTCCACCTTAATTGTTGATTACTATATGTATCCAAAACATTTTCGATTTCATCACCAGATGGATTTGATTCAAGAAACTCATTTTCATAATATGTATAGTCTGAATTAGTTATTTTCAGACGTTGATTAATTCAAATTTGACCTCAAGATCATCAAAATCTATGTTTGTGTCTTGAGTTGATCCTATACAGACTGAAATTAGATTTTCTAATTGTGTAATCTTAGTCTGTAAAGACTGAAACTGAGTTTTCAAACAAGCCATTTTAATGGTATACTGAAAATTCTAGCACCACACTTAGAGTGTTTAAAAAACACTGTACTGCTATAAACAGCTGAGTTTCTGTTATGCTTAAGTCAGCAATAATCGAGTCAGACACTACTGACCCACTAAGCTTAACCTCAGGGTGAATGACCATGAAGGGCACAGAGTAAATATGGCTGGTGTTTATAGCTTAAGTTTGCAGTGTCAGCCTGACAACGCTGAGTCATCATAAATAACGTTATATACTTCATTCACTATACACTATAAATCTCACTGAATAACTGTAAATCACATGTGTGTATTTCTTACTGTTAATATATATATATGAAAGCTTACATTTTATATATAGTTTCCTTTAATATAACAGTTAAATCTATAAGAAACAAAAACTTAAGCACAGTTTTGTCACTTAATTTCTGTTTATAAACATAATAAACACTGAGTGTATATACACTCAGACAAACTGACAGTCATTTGGCTTGTTGATGTGGTCAGCGCTTCTCGAGCTTGAGCAGTGGATAACGGGTGTCATCCCCCGTTTTTTGTTGGGTGAGTCACGCAGCTCCCATTTTCTTTTGGTAATAGGTGAAAACTAGGAGAGTGCCCGTTTTCTTTTGACTGCCCATTCTCTGGGATTGAGCCTGGAGGGACTCATTTATTCTGGTTTATATTGTAAGACACTAGTTTTACAACTTTTTTTTTCTCGAAGGACCTTGGCTTGTAGGTTATTTGTACACTGTAGTACCACATATTTGGACCACAGTGTGGCCTTTATCCGGTTCGAGCATGACCAAATTGTTGAGAAATGGTTTACCAACTTAGGTTAAAGTTTAAATATAGGGGGAACTTATCTTGGTAAGAGAGTTCATCGCCTGCACAGCTGCTCCTGCAGGCGAGGTCTTGAGAAGCTGTCATATCCACTTTGCAACGGGCTGTGAAGTAAATTCGTTAATAATAATTTACCCCTAGCGGGTGTTATGTCAGCATATATCAGACACTGATTGCTGACAACACTTACTTGTGTGGACTCAAAGGTCCACTTATCACTGGGTTTATGATAAGTGACTAACTCACAACTTTATACTCAACTGCACAGTCAATAGTAGAACATCACAAGTTAGTACACTTACCTGGGTATATGTATCTGACCGGTAGTTACTCACGGATATCCGATGTCTTGATTGAAGAATAGTGTTCTTTGAAGAATGTCGCACTACACTCTGTTGGATCACAACACTCTTCGTTACACTGTTCATCAATAATTGTTCACACCATAATGTCAGTAAAGAAGCAGATCATACTTCTCTGTAAGTGTTTATTGAGGTTCTTTAGAGCAAAATGCACGAAACAGTGTTCTTAGTTAATTATACCTGCACGTCAATGTATCTCTCAGTACAGTCAAAAGTAATCTGACCTCACGGCCTCCTATGCCACTGCAGTGTCCCTACAACATAAAGGAAAAGCTGGCTTAGTACTTTTTGCTTCCTTGCCAAACTTCCTCCATGAAGCAAAGCAGAATGTTTGATTCTTGCTGTCTTAAGCATAGACAACAATGTACACTATCTTTACCATGGTAATAAAGTGGGAACAGGATTTTCCTAAATTGTCCTGCTAAGGTAAGAGATGGACTGTCTCTTATTAAACTACACTTTGCAACACTGGACTATTGCAAAGAGCAACGGTCGCTTGACCACGTCACATACTTGTATTGCATCTGGGATCAATTACTTGTTCTAGCACTCAACAAGATGTTTGCCCTTTCTGAGAGGGCTGAAAGGGGCTGAAAGGGGCTGAAAGGGGCTGAAAGGGGCTGAAGGGGGCTGATACCCCCCTCCTGGAGAAAATTTCTCCACATATAGCTCCAGGTATACATGAGTAGGTGCGCACATGTTTACTCAGGAAGTAAGTATAGATCCAGGCATGCTTGAGTAGCTGCAAAGGCATATGCACAGTACTCTCAGTACAGGCTCTCTCAGTACATGGCAGCATGCATGTGGAGAGTCTAGGATAGGCCCAAAAGCCTGGAAGCGAGATTATCCCTCCCTTTTCCCCTCGCTTGACTTGGGTGTCAAGATAGTAACGCACACACGCAAACATGCACACACGCACACACACACACCCTACCCTAACAGACACGTCTCACATACCCACTCCAACACCCACAGTTCACACTCTCCTTGTACCTCCCCTATCTTTTTTTTTTTTTTTTTTTTTTTTTACACAGGGTTTGACAAGGTTAAGGATCCCTAGCTTTATTGACAAGCTATTTACAGGTTAAGGATTTCTAACTTTATTGGCAAGCCAAGAGCTGTTACCTACATCAGCTCATTTGAAAGCATTTTTATTGTTATGAGACATACAAGTAGGGAACAGGATGAAGTTGGAGCCATCTGTGGGCCAGCATTTTCATTTGATCAACTGACTTTATCTCGTTGACATCATGTGTTCCATACTCGAGTCATCCTGGGTATGTATGATCTCAGATAGAGTGATGTTCTGGAGAAGGGTACAGCCAGAGTGAAGGTGCTGCTTTCTGCCCTTTTTGTGGCATAAAAGCTTGTTTCACGCTGTCCTCGAAGTGGATCCAAGTGTGGTATTTTGACAATATTGGCCTTGTACATAACAGTAAGGCCACCCACATCCCTCCTATGTTGAAGGCTCTGCTGAAATGACAGATCTATCCAGGATGGGTCCAGGCGAGAGATGAGACGTCTTGCTCTGTCAAGCAGTCGCAGATGAGAGGGGGGCAGGCAAACCAAGAAAGTGGAGCATACTCAAGGTGTGAGCGTACTTGTGCCTCGTACAGGATCTTGCAACTCCTACTGTCAAGCAGATGCGAGATACGGCGAAGTGCTGCAAGCTTCCTGGCTGCCTTGTTTGCAAGATTTACAACATGGTTCTTCATTGTTTGTTTGGAGTCAAATTTCACCCAAAGGATATCAACTTCTTCTCCAGGTGCCAACACCCTAGCATTCATCCTTACTACTGCACCAGTATTGCCATCATGGTTGCTAGAGACGATCATCATTTGCATTTTCTCAGGTTCAAATGTTACTTGCCATCTATTTCCCCAAGCTGATATAGCCCTCAGCTGGTGATTGATGTAGCTTAGAGCAGCTGGCATTTCTTCTCTTGGATAAGTGAATGTCAGTGTACAGTCGTCTGCATATGCATGTGATTCTGGGATGAGATGAAGAAGGTCGTTGAAGTAGACATTCCATAACAATGGACCCAGCACGCTTCCTTGTGGAACACTTGCCCCAATAGGATGTCTTGCTGATTTTATTCAATTGATAACTACACTTAGAGATCTACCATGAAGGTAATCACTGAGGAGACATAACGTAGAGCCTGCAATTCCCAGTGCTTAAAGTTTTGCTAAGAGGCCCTGGTGCCACACCCGGTCGAAAGCGCCAGCAATGTCCAGTGCTACCACACAGCTGACTTTGGATTCATCCAGTGACTGGTGCCCCTTAGTGGAGAGGTTTAACAACAGATCAGCAGCAGAGTAATCTTTCCTAAAGCCATATTGACGATCACAAAGTAGTGAGTGGTAGTCAAAAAACTGTCAGTTGTCTTGAGATTATTGTCTCAAGATCTTACCAGTGATTGACAGGAGTGACACTGGTCTATAGTTGCTGATTTCTGCTCTGCTCTTCTTTTTGTGAACAGGGACTACATTTGCCTCTTTCCATAGAGAGGGCCATTTACATTGTACTAGGCAGTGCTGAAAATTCGATTAGAGGTGCCACTTCTAGCTGGTCTGCACATATCTCAACAATCTTGGGCTCAACTTGTCTGGGCCCCTACAGCCTTTTCTGGTCAAGCGATTAAGAAGGAAATGCACCTCCTCCTGCCTTATTTCACCATTGTTTGTTGGGGGGTTTTTTTTTTGGTGGGTTTGCTGACAGTTTGACACGTTCTAGCAGCTAGCCAAGGAGGGCCCCTTGCTGATCAGAACTGCCTAGTTTGGTAGCAAAGGTGTTTCAGCAAAGAGGTCTGCCTTCTCTTGACTACTAAAGAGGTTGGTCCCATCCTGTCGATATAAGGTGGAATAAGTTCATCAGCAGATAACCTTGTCTGTCCCTTGACCAGGACCACCAGGTTTTGGAGCCTACCCTACCTGATGCTAGCTTTCTTTTAGTGTCGCACCTCCCATTAACAATGGCCCACTTTTGAACATCACCCATTTGCCTACAGTCTTGCGTGTGCAAGTTTTTTTTTTTTATTTTCCTGTTATAGGTGGTAGGATATCTCTTATACATTCGCCATGCTTGTAATTAGCATTAGCACCTCTCACAACGAAAGCCAAACCAAGGCTGATCTGTAGGCTCGTCACATATTTGCCGGTGAGGAATGTGATTCTTGTTGTAGATTAAGGATGTGTCCCAGTGAAGGCCTTTCACTTGGTTGAGTCAACAACCCTTGGAGAAAGCAGTTCCAATTCGTGGTGGCGAGCTCAAGCAAAGAGCTGGCCAAATTACCTCTTCCCATAGCCAGATTGTGCTGTGGACCCCCACCTCGTTTCTGTTGAGATCTTAAGAGTCGTAAAATAGCCTTGTGCAGACATCCAACGTAGCACGAGGGTTGACAATGACTAAGCCTTCTTCAGATTACTCACTATCTGGACAAGAAGGTCATCAAAGTCCCCTCTGTATAAGATTGCTGGTTGGAGGTCACCAACAATTATAAATGTTGACAAGTTGTGTTGTAGCAGAAGGGGAGTCAATATTTTCCATAGGAAGTTGATGGGGTCTGCGTGTTGACCACTGAGGTCTGGACATTGCCATGCTAGTACAGAGGTACTAGTGTTTTATACAGAGCTTGAAGAACATCATTTCAGATGTGCAGGTGGCAACATCAATGTCTGGGCATGCAGCACTCTTAGAGAAGCACACAGCACCCCTCCTCCCTTGCCCTTGCCTGTCTCTTCTCATCCATGAGTGTAGCCAGCAATTCTTGCAAAATTTTCTGGAGTCCTGTCATCAAAAAATGTTTTTTCAACAACAGCTATTCATGTCGGACGTCGAAGTTCACAAAACTATGTGGTGACCTCTACCAACATTATTAATGAAACCTCTAATGTTGGCCGACAGGATGCTGATAGACTGGGCTCTCATGATGAAGCGGTCAGCTTGATGTGGTGGTGTGTAGGGAAGTAAGGTGCCGCCCTTGAGAGAATAGGGTACTGATGTCAGCTGCAGGATAAAGAATCTTGTGGTTTTTGTATAAGGCACAATTCCACCGCTGGCTGGATTGGAGTAGCTAAGTGGGTGAAGTGTGAAGTGCTCACCATTTCATAGATCCGCTGGTTTGTTCTGAAACAGTCTCTAAACAAGTGGGCCCTGTCTGTCAAGCTCCTTTTTCTTCAACACTTGTCCTCCTGATGTCCTTTCTGGTAGCAGTAATTACACCTGGTATCTCGCAGGCAGTTGTTGGCAGTGTGCCCCTTACGGTGACAGCGAGAGCACAGCCTAGGTGCCTGGGAGGGTGGACTAGGATTTGTTGCACCTCCTGTGTTTTGCAGATTTGTCCCCAGATTCTGCCGCTGGAACTGTGTTAGTGGAGGGCGAGACGGCTGTAGATGTCTTCCTCCTCCACGTCCTCTTCCACGTCCTCTGCCCCGTCCTCTACCAGTTCTGGCAGATGTGTCCCTGCTGTTCGTGCTTTGGCGCAGTAGGTGATCAGGTGCAGTGATAGTTCTCTGATCATTAACTGCACCAATCTCTCTCTTTCCCTCCCTCCCTTTCTCCTTTCCACTTTCTCTCCTTCTCTCCTACTCCACTATCCTTTCCTCCTCCTGCTCCTCCTCCTCCTATACCTCCTCCATATTCCCCCTCACCCTTCTTCTGACCTCTTCTCTGCTGCTCTGCTACCCCTCCTTTCTTCTCTCTTTTTCTCTTCTCCATT
>NC_069489.1:2550762-2572296 GCF_026875155.1 Cherax quadricarinatus | reverse complement strand
TGTGAATTCGGGCGAGCATGTCAAAAGGAAATGAAAAAAGGTTACCGAGTCTTTTGGGAAGAGAAGAACAGAGAGCACTTACGCTCACAAGATTAAAAAAGGGCATTTTCAACCTGCCAGGTGACTGTAAAACAAAAAGCTGTAACTTTTTACTGATGGTAGGTTGCTGGTATCTTTTTCTGTCTCACAAACACGCTAGATAACGGGGATACTTGCTACTTTTACTTACACTTACGTCCCCACACACAGGCACACATCACAAATTACATATGCACTCAGTTTTTTCTTTTTTTTTCTTAATAGTTCTTGTTCTTTTTTTTCCCCCTCCATTGCTCTTGGGGAAGTGGAAAAAATCTTTCGTCTGTAAGCCATACGTGTCTTGAGGCGACTAAATGCCGGGAGCAAGGGGCTATAACCTTTCCGTACACACTAAAAATGAGAAAATTTTTTTTATAAAACTGGGATTCTTAAATTGCAGGGATGTAGGGGGATGAAAAAAAACAGATGATTGTTTTGTTATAAATGAAAAGAAGTTGGATTCCTGGGCCCTAAGAAAAAAAAAGCTAAGGGAAGGGGGTTTCAGGGGGGAGAAAAAAAGGGATTAATCCAGAAATCTGAGAGAATTAACAAAGGGAAGCGGTAGCAATAATGTTGAAAGATCATTTTCGAAGAAGGGGAATAAAATGTGTAAATTCAAGAATTATTGGAAAAAATTTGGGTTGGGATGTAAAAAGTGGGTCATAATAAGCGTTAGTACCGGGAGAAAGGAAGAGAGGATTTTAAAGGGAAAGAGAAGAGTTTTTGGAAACCAAGCAAATGTTAGGAACTTTCGAACCAAATGAGAGAGTAATTGGGTTGGGGGGCCCCTAAATGCAAAAAAAGAGAAAATTTAGAGAGGGTGCGGTAGGTAAGTTCGGAGTGCCAGGTTAAAATAAGGGGGCCCTTTTATTAAACTTTGTATAGAAAGGGTTTAGTTATAGGTACCTGGGGGTTAATCGACTGGTGTGGGTCCAACCGGGGACAAATTGAAGACCCCAATGGAAATAAGTTATACGTCCTCGATGAAGCACTGACTTTTTGGGTTTTCCTGGGGGGTTTTAAACCCTTCAGGGTTTAAAAAAAAACCCAACAAAATCTTATCTTATCTTATCTTATCTTATCACAGCAAGGGGTACACCAAAAAATTGGTGTTTCAACAAGAGCCCCCAAGGTTGGGACCAGACAACATCTCTCCCTGGGTCCTTTGGACAACATCTCTGGGCAGAAAATAGCAAAATGTCCCAATTTTAAAAAAGGGGATAAAAAGGGATTAAAAATACAGACTAGTGTCACAACATTATATTAGAATGTCAGAACTTTGAGCAAACATTACGAGACCTCCCGCATTACCAGTTCCCTTTGTACCAGTAGTCATCATCCACTCACAAAACCGGAAAGCCTGGTACTACAGATGTCTATGCCATTCCCGTAAACAGAACACAAGGGGGTGTAACAGCTATATACTACTCCAAATTGAATGTATCAAAAATTCCCTTTCACATGGGGGTGAACATGGAAATATATTATAGCTAAATTTAAATCGAAAAAACTGCAAAAACCCTTAACATGATAAACATTACAAGTACCATATCAAATATTTTCCATTTAGTAAAATTAGGAAACATGATAACTGATGCACATATGAACAAAGACCACTTGCCTGGCTCTCAGGAGATATTTCAACCATAAGTCTGCTACATGACCAAGATTCCACAGGTAACCGAATTCACAAACACTATGAGGCTACTGCTTATTTGCTATACCAACAATACAAAACCATCAAGAATCTCCAGGAAGTAGAATCTCCTTATTAGACCACATCTGGACTAACCACCATTGTCCCCTTTAAAATCAAGCAAAATTCACAGACAACACCACAGACCACTACCCTAGACCATTTCATAACCAGGCCCAGGTAAATTGCGCCCCAAGACACTACTAAAGATACCTAGAGACTACATAATGAAACAGCTGTTTAATAACTTTATAACAGCTATGAATAACGTTGAACTGGCATAAAAGCTGAAACATATACAGATGTACGAATGCATAATTAAATAATTTTCCTAAAAAAAAAAATACCTCTATAACAAGCATTCCTTAAATAAAACTAAACAGATCTACAGCTAATAGACTGAACATCACTGGCTAACCACCCAGCAACCTTTAAATCCATTAACACCACAAAAGCACTCCCTTCAACGAAAACAGTCAGAATGGGTCGATACTTGGAGACCATTCTAAACGTTTACGCGTCAGTCCTTGTCAGCCTGATAAGAAGGTTAAAAAAATTGTAATATGAAAACAGATACAATAAACATAAAATGCAATGTGAAAAAGCCCTGGACAACCATATTCCGAAATTCTAGGAACTAAAATCAAAACAATTAAATATAAAAATCAGTTGAATCCCCCTACTCCCAAGCAACTAAGCAGCAAACAGACTTCAATGTTTCTTCTCCACCATAGGAAAGAATCTAGGCGAGCAAAATCCCAAGCTCAAGCACCCGTGTCCATCAGACAATCTCTCACTGCACCCAACCTGAATACACTATTCTAGCCCCAACCAACCCAACGGAAGTCTCCGCTCACACACCCTCAAAAACAAGGCAGGGGATATAAATAAACTTGCCGCCTTATTTATACAAAAAAGCATCTCAAGTACTGTAACCAATTATTGCAACACTCTTTTAAACAAATCCCCGAATCCCCCACCCTCCCAGCAATTCTCCAAAATAGCAAGGGTCCACCCCGATCCACAAAGAGGTGATCATAACTGACTTGAAATAACTATAGACCAATATCTAATCTACCTTCTGACCTTAAAAAAATCTTTGAAAAATTAATTCATAGGACAGATCTGTTTCCAACCTCGTCTCCACAACATATCAACCCCTGTCAGTTTTTTGGATTCAGTACAATAAAAGCACAAATGATGCTATTATACAATCATGCTAAAGCAAATGTTCACCGCTCTCGAGAAGAAATAAGTCCTGTTTGGGATCTTCATTGATTTACATGAAGCTTTGATACAGTTGACCATGAGTGGCTGACACAAAATTAACACACTAAGAAACCTAAAAATCATACCTTAGAAACAGAAGCCAATATGTGTACGCAACTGGAACAAACTCTAGCCCACTCAACCAATCACAAGTCGGTGTCCCACAAGAAGTGTCCTTGACCCACTCCTCTTTCGCAGTTAACCATCGTGACCTACTGAACGCACCAAGATCTACTCATACCAATATTATTTGCAGATGACACAATACGTCTTCTCTCACTCAAAACCGTCCATACTGGCTAACACTGTTAATGTCGAACTGCAGAAAATAACTACCCTGGGATGGTGATAAATAAGCTTACCCATCATACTGACAAAATCTATTTCATTCAGTTTGGAAACAGCTGCAAATGTTTCCACTAAACAAATGTTAAATGTAATCACCCATCACAAGACTCACAGAGGGAAAATTCCTAGAATCCACCTTGAGCATAGCCTTAAAAATTCTAGATGCACATACAACAAATTTCTAAAGAAATTTCCTAAGACAGTAAGGCATACTATCAATATAGTTTAATATGTTCGACAAACAGTTCTCCTTGCACTGAAATCATTCACTCATCACCTTTATCTCACATATAAATTTGTGCATTAAATCACCTAAGACCACCAATTAACCCAGCAAAAAGGCAAGCAGTCAGTATGATAACAAATTTTTCTCCTCCCCGACAGCATACTCCAACAGTTTCAAAAGTGTAAAACTGCTCACCGTTAAGAACATCCTTAACTTATTCCATGTGCCTACTACAACATAAACACTACACATCAACAAAACCCTCCCCTCACTTCTCCTCACCAACCTTAACAGGAACACTGCAAACCAACCACAACACAAGACACAGATCTCCTTTTGATGTACCCCGTGTCCATATCTCACTGTGTAAAAACTCTAAGCACATAAAGGGCCCCAAAATTTGGAATTCTTTACCAGTAAATACTAAAGTAACCAGGTCTGAACATCAATATAAGGCATTTCTCAATAGCCACCTACTCACCCTAAACTAAATACTCAATATTTAACTTTACCAAAAATCTCCCAATTACCTATTACCCAAAAAAATACTGTCATACACCCATTTGTAGCATTCTCATACCGTAAACTACTTTCAACTACTCACATTTTATATTCACATAATATAATTTCATTATTTATTTTTGAAACTGTTGTAATTAGAGTAAAATTACTCTCAACTATAAATATAACAAAGATTACAACTTAAACAATCATCAGTTTCTTTAATATTAAGTAGTCTGTAAGCGATTAATTTAAGTCTGACCATAATACCTAGGCATGGTAGTGGCTCTGTTTGCACTGCAACTCATTATTGTAATTTCATAATATCAATGCAATCTTCCAAAGAAATCAATTTTGTTTGTTTCTTTGTTTGAGGAGGAGAGTGGTGGAGCCCCTAAAAAGAAACAAGCTGATACACGACAACCAACACGGCCTCAAGGAAGGGAAATCCTGTATAACAAATTTTCTGGAGAGAGAGAAGGGTGGGTACATTTAATTTTCTTGGACTGCAAGAAGACTGTCGACACAGTTCCACACAAGGGATTAGTGCAAAAGCTAAAGGATCGTGCATGCATAACAGGAAAGGCACTGAATTGGATCAGAGAATACCTGACAGGGAAGCAACAATGAGTCATGGTATCCGACGAGGTGTCAGAGTGGGCATCTGTGATGAGTGGGATTCCACAGGGGTCCGTCCTAGGACCGGTGCTGTCTCTGGTATATGTGAATGACATGGCTAGGAGATAGACTCAGAAATGTCCTTGCTTGCAGATGATGTGAAGTTAATGAGAAAAATTAAATCAGATGAGGATCAAACAGAACTACAAAGGGACCTGGACAGGCTGTAAGCCTGGTCTATCAACTGCCTCCTGGAATTTAAAACCAGCAAATTCAATTCATGAAGATCGGGGAAGGGCAAAGAAGACCAGAGACAGAGTACAGGCTAGTGAACCAAAAACTGCAAACTTCATTCAAGGAAAAGGATCTTCGGGTGAATATGATGCCAAGCATATCTCCTGAGGTGCACGTCAACCAGTTAACTGCTGCAGCATATGAGCGCCTAGCAAATCTAAAAATAACGTTCCCATACCTCTGTAAGGAATCGTTCAAGACGCTGTACACAGTGGACGTCAGGCTCATATTGGAGGATGCAGTACCAGTTTGGAACCCACACCTGGTCAAGAACGTCAAGATATTATAGAAAGTGCAGAAGTATGCAATAAGACTAGTCCCAGAGCTGAGGGGAATGTCTTACAAAATAATATATATTGAGAGGAATTGACAAGGTGGACAGAGACAAGATATTCCAGAGACTGGACAGAGCATCAAATGGTCACAATAGCAAGTTAAAGACTCGCATAACTTACAGGGATGTTACAAAGTACTTCTACAGTCATATAGTTGTTAGGAAGTGGAATAGTCTGGAAAGTGATGCAGTGGAGGTAGGAGATATATATAGCTTTCAGAAGAGGTATCATAAAGACCAGTGACCAGTGAAGAAGTGGAGAAACGAACTATGACTCGCCTCCTACATCCACAAATAGGTGTACTTACCTAGTTGTACTCACCTAGTTGTATTCACATAGTTGTACTCACCTAGTTGTATTCACATAGTTGTACTCACCTAGTTGAGGTTGCGGGGGTCGAGTCCAAGCTTCAGGCCCCGCCTCTTCACTGGTCGCTACTAGGTCACTCTCCCTGAACCGTGAGCTTTATCATACCTCTGCTTAAAGCTATGTATGGATCCTGCCTCCACTTCATCACTTCCCAAACTATTCCACTTCCTGACTACTCTGTGGCTGAAGAAGTACTTCCTAACATCCCTGTGATTCATCTGTGTCTTCAACTTCCAACTGTGTCCCCATGTACTGTGTCCAATCTCTGGAACATCCTGTCTTTGTCCACCTTGTCAATTCCTCTCAGTATTTTGTATGTCGTTATCATGGCCCCCCATCTCTCCTGTCCTCCAGTGTCATCAGGTTGATTTCCCTTAACCTCTTCTCGTAGGACATACCGCTTAGCTCTGGGACTAGTCTTGTTGCAAACCTTTGCACTTTCTCTAGTTTCTTTACGTGCTTGGCTAGGTGTGGGTTCCAAACTGGTGCCACATACTCCAATATGGGCCTAATGTACACGGTGTACAGGGCCCTGAACGATTCCTTATAGGATGTCAGAATGCTGTTCTGAGGTTTGCTAGGCGCCCATATGTTGTAGCAGTTATTTGGTTGATGTGCGCTTCAGGAGATGTGCCTGGTGTTATACTCACCCCAAGATCTTTTTCCTTGAGTGAGGTTTCTAGTCTCTGGCCCCCTAGACTGTATTCCATCTGCAGTCTTCTTTGCCCTTCCCCAATCTTCATGACTTTGCACTTGGTGGGGTTGAACTCCAGGAGCCAATTGCTGGACCAGGTCCGCAGCCTGTCCAGATCCCTTTGTAGTTCTGCCTGGTCTTCGATCGAATGTATTCTTCTCATAAACTTCACGTAATCTGCAAACAGGGACACTTCGGAGTCTATTCCTTCCGTCATGTCGTTCACAAATACCAGAAACAGCACTGGTCCTAGGACTGACCCCTGTGGGACCCCGCTGGTCACAGGTGCCCACTCTGACACCTCGCCATGTACCATGGCTCGCTCCTGTCTTCATGACAAGTATTCCCTGATCCATTGTGGTGTCTTCCCTCTTATCTCTGCTAGATCCTCCAGTTTTTTCACTAATCTCTTGTGTGGAACTGTGTCAAACGCCTTCTTGCAGTCCAAGAAAATGCAATCCACCCGCCCCTACCTCTCTTGTCTTACTGCTGTCACCATGTCATAGGATCCCAGTAGGTTTGTGACAAAGGATTTCCCGTCCCTGACCCATGTTGGCTGCTGTTGATGAGATCATTCCTTTCTAGGTGTTCCACCACTCTTCTCCAGTGTGTGTGTGTGTGTGTGTGTGTGTGTGTGTGTGTGTGTGTGTGTGTGTGTGTGTGTGTGTGTGTGTGTGTGTGTGTGTGTGTGTGTGTGTGTGTGTGTGTGTGTGTGTGTGTGTGTGTGTGTGTGTGCGTGTGTGTGTGTGTGTGTGTGTCTGTGTGCTCACCTAATAGTACACACCTATATTCAATACATCTATCGAAACAGGGAGATTGCCTGAGGCATGGAAGACAGCAAATGTAGTCCCAATCTTTAAAAAAGGAGACAGACATGAAGCACTGAACTACAGACCAGTGTCACTGACATGTATAGTATGCATACTATACATGGAATAGTTTGGGAAGCGATGTAGTGGAGGCAGGATCTATACATAGCTTTAAGCAGAGGTATGATAGAGCTCACGGTTCAGGGAGAGTGACCTAGTAGCGATCAGTGAAGAGGCGGTGCCAGGAGCTCGGACTCGACCCCCGCAACCTCAACTAGGTGAGTACAACTAGGTGAGTACACACACACACACACACACACCCTGAGCAGTTCAGGCATTGAGGACATCACATATGAGAGGCCCCTTGGAGCTAGCGATCACGTGGTTCTGAGTCTGATTACATGTGGAGTTGAAGTGAAGAGGATAACAGGAGTTGAGTGGAAAAAGCCAAAACTATAAAAGGGGGGACTACTCAGGTATGAGGGACTTCCTGCGGAGTTCAGTGGGTCAGAGAGCTGGTAGTAAAGTCAGCGAACGAAATGATGGAATATGACACAAAAATGTAAGGAGGCAGAGGAAAGGTTTGTTCCCAGGGCAACAATCAATGGGAAGTCCAAAGTGAGTCCTTTGTTTACCCAAAGGTATGGGAGGCAAAACCAAAATGTAATAGAGAAGGGAAAAGAGGTACAAAAGGCAAAGGTCCCGGGAAAAAAAGGGGGTCATCGAAAGCCAAAAACGAGTGTGCACAGAAATGGGGAGGTCCACGAAGTAGAAAACGACAAAAACACAAAAGTCAAGTCTGCCCAAAAACGATTATAGCCAGTTAGAAAAAGAACACAGTCAAGACAAGGTATCGGGGCGCGAAAAAAGGTGGGAGCTCACATAAACATCAAAGGTTTGTGGGGACTCAACAAAAAAGGTTAAAGGGAAAGTATTCACTCTGGAACAGGAAGGCTCGGGGAAGACAGGACAGGGGGGGACCCCAACGGGGAATACACCGACAAGTCTGGATGACTTTCACAAACTCAGGAGGGGTAAGAACTCAAGTGACCTTGATACCTCAAAGGGAATGACCGGGCATCTCTCTATGGTCCTTAGAGAAGGAGCAAAGTGCTCGTTCCCATTAATCACAATCTTTAACAATCCCTTGAAACTGGGCAATTTTTTTGGGTAGGAAACGTAAACCCTTTTCCCCTTTTTAAAACAGGGGAAAAGAAAAAAGGGCTAAAAACAACCAGTGTCACTGAGTGTAAGTAGAAAAATCATGGAGAAATTTACAGGAGGGAAATGGTGGGGCCCGGGAAGAAGCAAAATAAAATGACAACCAGCCGTTTCATGGAAGGCAAATCCTGTGTCACAAACCTTCTGGAGTTTTATGATAAAGTAACAGAAGTAAGAGATGAGAGAGAGGGGTGGGTTGATTGCATCTTCTTGGGCTGCAAGAAGGCCTTCAGCACGGTTCCTCACAAGAGATTAGTGCAGAAACTAGAGGATCAGGTGCGGATGAGGGGGAGGTCGAGTCTAACATATCGACTTCTTTATTTTTCAACCGATTACGTTCATTTTTGGTGTACTATTAGAAGCTTATATCGAGTATGCTGTGCTGAAGTTTCAATCATATCGGCCAAAAAGGAAATGAAATATGCAAAATTTACGAAAAAATTCATTTGGCAGGGCAATGTTTCTCAGTGGTACTTGGAAAAGTGGTTTTGACAATTGCTGCTGATAGAACACCTCTAATTCCATCACTGTAAGTGTACCAATTCTAAAATAAACCTTATCTTCATGCTAAAAAAAAATAAAGTTTCATAACTTTTTTGAAATATTGGAAGATGTCGGTCTTGTTGCCCACATAAATCTAAAAATATTTGGGATAGTTCAGAAAGGTACACTCTAATGAGTCTGTTAATATTACTACCTGTAGTGAAGATGATGGCATTTTTAATACACAAGCATCCACGCAAAAGTTCCCTCCTCCCCTTGACGAGTCCAGCAGGGATAGTGTAGATACAACACATGACATTACTTGCAGGCGTTCAGAACGCAGTGTACGAGCGAAGAAAAAGAAATAATGGGGATTACAATTTTCCAACTTAATGTTCAACATTTCTTTAATAACCGTTACCTTCTTGAGGTTGAACTACATAACTACAATCCCGATGTTATACATTTGAACGAGACAGCTGCAAGAGTTGATCAACATATTAAATTACGTGGATACTGTACTGTGGAGAAATCGAGAGGACCCTTTAGTGGTGTAGCCATCTTGGTTAAATTAGGATATACATTTAAAAATATTCATGTTGATGAAGATAACATTCTTGCGATAGAACTAACAACGTCGCATGGACAACTAGTGATAGGAACTGGATATTTTCCCCCGAGACAGCCATATACAGAGTCAATTCCTCTACATAGGATATTAAGCAGAAATATTCCAACAATTCTAGCTGGAGATTTTAATGCTCATCACCCTGCCCTCTTCAACTGTGGAGCTGGTATTCCACTGGGTGACTTAAAAGGAAAACAACTATTTAATATCATGACAGCTAGAAACTTGTCATTTCAAGGCCCATTCTTCAAATCGTACATTGGACCTCATCCAGGAACACCAGATATAGTACTGACAAACAGAGACTGTGACATCTTTCACTGTCGTATATCTCCTGGTGGAAATGTAGGATCTGACCATATCCCTGTTATAATACAACTACAAACTTCTCCATTTAGAATACCTGTAACTCCTAAACCCAATCTTAACACCCTAGGATTTGACCCCTTCAGGGCATATCTGGGTGATGATGAAATTGTGTCATTGGAAAATCTACCTTCCAGTGCAATTGATGATGCAAACAGGTCCCTGCACAATCGAATAATTGAAGCTACCAATGCAACTTGCCAATTAGCTTCCACAAAGATATACCAACAATATAAACCTACTAGAGAAATTAGAGACAATTTAAGAAATTATCAAGCAGAATGTCGAAGGCATCTTCAAACGCGACAACCACCAGCACACACTGCACCGATTAAGGCAAAATTTTAACAGATTAGTCAACACAAACGAAACATAGGAAAATTTCTAGTTTTTAAAGCAAATAAAATAAAACTAAAACCAGCAAAATTTTGGGGAGCCAAAAATTTTTTTTAGGGGGCAAAGCACAACTCCTAACCCCTATTCATACCTTCACTGATGAGATGAAAAGATTTTTGAAATTAAATTTTGACGATCCACAGGACCAGCAATTTTTGATGGGTGATTATGGGAAAAATTCCTCTCACAAAAACATCTCAATTTAAATAAAAATCATTATCATTAAAAATAAATCAGAGATGAAATTTTTGAGTCTAAAACCACACCCCCATCGATACTTCAACTCTTGAAGAACCCACCCCCTTCTAGACCTTTTACTTTACAGGAAAGTCAGGTTATTGGAAGAAGAGAAATAAGCCCCTGGCCTCTCGGGAATAAAAAAGAAACAAAAAAGTACCTCCCTAAAATTGAAACAGCCCTTTGGGTAAATATCTTAAATGCCATTTTGGCCCTGGACTTTTTCCAGTTGTTTTTAAGACTGCGGGGAATCTTTCTTGTAACCCCCAAAAAAGACATCCCCCAAACCCGGGGAACACAGCCCTATTCTTTACTTAAGTCACGAAAAGTTCTTGAGACAGTCTTTTCCAAAACAGATTGAATTACTATATGGAGTTTAATCACTTGTTTACTGAAAAAAAATTTGGCTTTAGAACACATAATACCAATCATGCAATAAATGTTATTTTTGACACGTAGCAATCTAAAACACGGGCAATTTTGCCTTAATTTGCCACCAAGAGTTCATAAGTTTTTGATACTTTGCATGAGGGCCCTTTATATACAAACTCATTGACCTACCAACCAAAGGGGACTTTCTCAAGTAATTATAATTTTTTAAACCCCAAAAAGAAAAATCATTCCCAACCTTCAGGGCAATCCAGAACTTTTAACCGAGGCTGGTGTCCCACAATTTTTGTTCACCCCTTTCGTTTAACTTTTATGGAATGCCTTCCCAACCAAGTTTAATAAACAAAATTTGTGACACATTTGCAGATGATGTTATTCATGCGTCTCATAAACCCAGAACAGAAAATACAATAGAGAAGTCATAAAAAAAATAAATATTAAACTTCGTTCGTACATCAATTGGGAGAAGAAATGGAGAATTACGACGAATCCTACAAGGTCCTAGTTACAGGGTAGGATTTTTTTCATAAACCCATCAAGATAAAGGGGGATCTCCATCAAGGTACATCGTAGCCATTAAAACCCCCTAACAAGATTTGGATAAAATAGACAGGCTCTCCACTAAACATCTCTTTAAACTAAAAAGATCAACACAGCCAAAGCCGGCTTAGCAACTCTTTCGATTAAATCAAGCCCCTATCAGTCAAAAAACATCTGTATAAAATGATAATAAACCTACACTCGAATACCCTTGTGTCCCAATTCATTAACAAAAAAGACCAACGCTACTTAAAAAGGGGTCCAAAAAGGAGCTCTTCGCTTTTTTTAAACCGATACCAGGGGGAGAACAATTTAAAAAAGGGCAATTACTACCAAAAGATATTCGCCATAAACGTACCCTTGACACCCAAAAAAAAGAAACAACTTATAAAATTCAAAACTATACATGCCAGATGAAACTCCTATACAATGATAAATAGAAACCGTTTACACATCAATACTCCCCCACAGACTCAAAAAATGACTCTCCCACAGAGGGTTCGTCGTTTTTTCAAAAAGTGATTACCCTCGCCCATGATATTGAGCAACTTACCTAAAGAAAAGTTTGGGGATGCCACCAGAACCCTTCTATGTATACTGAGAAAATCATCCCCCCCTTTGGGGAAACATCTTAAATAATTTTTCTAATGTAAAATTATGCTTTTACATCGGGGGAACACCACCATTAAGAAGCTATTTCACAAACTTAAAACGGCCCAAAATTATTGCCTTCTTGTCGCAAAAATATCCGTTGGCAATCGCGAAAAAAAAAAAAAAAAAAAAATTTAAAAATTAAATAAATAAAGCAATTCCAAACTTGTATTGGGGGGTTAGTTTATACCCCTTAAAGAATACACAATTCACATACCTTTTTAAAATACACCCAAAATGGTTGGGCCCTTACCTTTTATTCCTACCTCCCCCCCCCCTCCCCCCCTTTTTTCCAAATATTAATCCTTTACCCATCCTTCTCCTACCCATTTTCCCAAAAGCCTGGTCTCAAAAAGAAGAAACACCACCTTGTAAAGCAATCTTTCCCTTTTGTTTGTTGTGAAAACAAGTCAATTCAACATAAAAAAAAGAGGGTTTCCCCCAAATAGGTAAATAATTTTACTTTCAAATATAGCCGAAGCGCGGGGCACCCCAGCGCCCGGAAAAAAAAAAAATTCCCCGAAAAATTCGGTTTATTTTACACTTTTTTTCCGTACCTCGATGTTTATTACATTTAAACCATTGTAAATTCTTTTTCTCTCGTCACGATAGAGAATGGACCTTTCAAGGGATACCCCGATAAAATTTTTTCCTCTGGGCTCATATATGCTATATATTATTTTTAAGGGGGGTTTTTATTTTTATATGCTATTTTTTTATTGCATTAGTCATAATAATCAATTGTGATAGATAAAAACCCTTTTAAATTGAAATTACGTGGTATGGAATATTTTGTTGGCTGGGGGTGCGCCTTTTTGGTACTATCCCCGGGGTCCCTACTGTTTTATTTGATCCTTTAGCTCCGCCCACTCGGGCATGATTCAAGGGTAAATTTTGTATTATTGAGACATCAAAGATATAAAAAACGAAAAAAATAACTCGGGAAAAACATAAAAAGCTCGTCAGCCTTGTTACGAAATGTAGGAAAGGGCGCTGTCACCATGCCGTTATAAAGGGCTGAAATTTCCCTTTTAAAAACATCGTACGAGATAAAATTATACCAAGTGTAGCCAAAATTCAGCTATTTTTGGGTAACAAAACCAATTTTCATATGTTTTCTTTTTTTTTTTGCTCCGCGCAGTGAATTTCGGCCCCCCCCGTATAAGGGGAAGGCACTTCAAGGATCAAGAATATCTGACGGGGAGGCAACAAAGAGTCATGGGTGTGATTTGAGTTCACAGTGACACCGTGACGACAGAACCCCACAGGGGTCGTCCTAGAACATGTTTTTTTTAGAATCGTAAATACATAGGGAAAGGGGATAGACTAAGGGCCCCTGTTCGAGTTTAGTGAAGTTAACGAGGAAATTTAAAATCAGATGGGGATCTGGAAAACCCTTCAAAGACTTACGGGCTGGACACGGGGTCCAAAACTGGCTTCTCGAATTCAACCCTGCCAAATGCAAACCCATAAAGAGGGGAAAAGGGCAAAAAAGACCGCAACGGAGTACGGGCTAGGTGGCCAACAAGGGAAAACCCTTTCTCAAGAAAAAATCTTGATGTGTTTATAACACTGAAACATCTCCAGAAGCACACATCCCAATACCTCGGGCGCATTAGGGTCTTGCCAACCGGTTTAGCTTTTCCGATACCTAAGTAAGGAATTTTCGGGACACGTACACCGTGTGTCATCCGATACTGGATTATGCAGCACCATTTGGAACCCGCCCGGCAAGCACTTTAAAAATTAGAGAAAGGAAAAGGGTTTGCAAAAAGGTTAGTTCCAGACCAAAGGGGGAATGTTCTAGAAAAAGGTTGAGGAAATCGGGCTGACGACACGGGAGGACAGGGGGGAAGGAGACAGATAACGACAAAAAAATACTGAGGTTTTAGACAAGGTAGACAGAGACAGATGTTCCAGAGGGGGGACACAAAACAAGGGTTTATCAGGAAGCTGGACTCAATGATAAAGGGTTTTTAGAAGCATTCTTCATTACAGAGTGGTCGGGAAGTGGAACATCTGGCAGCGTGATTCGGGCGGGGTACCTACATAGTTTTTAAAGATGAGGTATGATAAAGCCATGGAGCGGGGAAAAAAGGGGACCTACTACGTTCAGTAAAAGGGGGGGCCCGGGAGCTAGCTCGCCCCCTGAAATTAAAATTTAGGTGAGTAAATTGGGTGATTTGCCCACACACCACGCAATACATAACCACACATCAACACAAATACACACACACATGCTAGCAGATAGTCCATCCCCTACATAGTTTAAGTTTTAATCTGAGTATCAAGTTAGTACCATCCATATGTTTTACATACACACCCCCTTTCTTAGGCCAGGGACTTTTTTGTGTGTGTCAGGAACTTTTGTGATTTTTCGCGCTCGCCTCGCTCTCATACAGCATAGTCTACAACAGGAAACGGGGGCAGTTTGGGCTCTCCCTAAAACCCTCTGAAATATATTTTTTCCATCCAACAATGTGTTTATCTCCCCCTTTCATATCGCCTACAACCGCCACGACAAAGGGTGCCACAGGGGCCCCGTTTTTCTGATGTTACAACGATTTCTTAGAAAAATTTTTTCTACGAGCCGTCGCCTTTTGTGACACTAGGCCTCCCGAGAGTGATGCTCAACATTTCCCAACCACTACCCCAAACAAGCGTTCATCACCTTTTGCTCCTACTTACTGGTCAGTCTTTATGTATTATTTTTTTTATTTGTTTATTTAAATTTATTTTCCGGGGGGTTGACCCGGGGTTTGCAAAGAACCAACCACCAAGCCAGTGTGGGGAGGAGCCACCAAACCCACCCATCCATTTTCCCTCTAAGCCAGCTTTCCACCCCTGCTTGCCATAAAAAAAAATTTTCTCAATCATCTGTTAAGGGGTTAAAAGCTAACCGTCATAACAAACCCAGGTTTACTTAATCCATACTCAAGAAACCACTGGGTACAGTCTTCTCCATTGCTTTGGTTTCCTTTCTAGCTTTTCGATCTTTATCATCCCGTGGTTTGGGGTATTTTTTTTTTTAAGAAAACCCGTTTAGAATTTTTCCGTGCCTAGTGTGGGTGTCCCCAAGGGGCAATGGCCTCATCCTATAGGCCCCCATCACCACACGGTGCTCATGGGGCTGCCTAAAGCATTCACACCACCACCATAAAAACTGAAATTTTTTTAACCCTTATCAAGGGGTTTCTAGCCCCTTTTTTTAAACGGCCCACATGGGGGGTCAAGAGACAAGTGTTTTCCTTCAACCCTTTGCGCCATGTAAAAGCCTCCTTGGAGCCCCTCGTCGATTTAATTGCAAATTCTTGAGGTGTCAATGTGTTGAGGTAGAAAAACGCCGCTACCCCCGGACCCAAACTTCTACCTTTCTGTACCACCAATCGGAAAACGATTACTTGAGATTTGTAATGCCATCTCTTGTTGATTCCATCCGTCTGCAAAAGATGTCCTGTTGCGGCTGTGCTCCACTAGAGTGCCCTTTTATTGTTCCTGTTCCAGAGGTGATAACTCCAGTTGACAGGGGATTCGCAAAGTAGGGGTTTATTTGTTGAAAAAACCCTTTACACTTTTAAGAGACGTAAGACCATTTTTTTCCTTGCTAACACTTCTGGTCACAGTGTTTGTCTCAAGCAAATACCAATCTTGTTGACCTGGTTCCTAATTTACCCTGTTCAAGTACAGGATACTTGCCCCAAACCGGGTCGCTATTTCTACCGGGAGACCCACCACTTCACTGAATCAATCCATCCCTCAGATGAGGGAAAAAACACTCCCCCCTGACTTTCCAGATAGGTTAAGCTTTTTTGACTCTTTTAAAAAACTTTATAAAGCCATTGCCTTACCAGTGAAAATGGGGGTAACGAACTTACTGTCCCCGATCAATCCCACTTGAAACCCGGGACTAGACCTTCTATATACCTGTGTACAGAGCCTCATTCCCCAAATTTCTATCGCAAAGAATTGATCAAACAAATGCCGATGATGGATTTTTCACCTAGCAATTCCCCTGGAAAAACACCCTTATCCTAGTACCAAAAGGAGGTACTTGGGGACCAGTGAGACTTAGGAAGTTAAATGTGAAAACCATTCCAGATCGCTTCCCCCTTCCGTACGGTGATCTTTTTCGTAAAATCGAGATAACAAAGTCTTCCCCGACCCTGGCTTGTTAAAGGTTTTGGCAAATCCCCTTTCCGAGGACAGCCAAGAGTTAACCGCACACCACCCCACAGGTCATTTTTCACTTTTCCCCCTATGGCCTTTTTTTATGATCCTCCCTATCACATTCTCTAGGCTCATGACCAAAATATCTTTTAAGGCCAAGGGAAACACTTAGGTGTAATAATGATGTAATTTCATGTCCAAAAAATGTGGAACACATTTAAAAGATTGATGTATATTGGTAATCTTGAAGAAGCCAATTTAAAGATCAAACGTCCAAAACAATTTTTTCAGATCAAAATTAAGTTTCGGAACACTATCACCCCTGGAGGGTTTTCACGATCAAAGAAAATAAAGGGAGTACTAAACTTTTATCCCCCAAAACTGCTGATCCAAATTCCTTTGTGGGTCTATCGGTTTTTAAAAGATATTTTTTGCTAATTTTTCTTCAATAGCCCCTCTAACGAGTTGCTTAAAAAGATCCCTTTTTTTTTGGACCTCTGTCAAGAAAGCATTCCAAACACTAAAAAAAACAATTCTGCTCCAATTTTTATTTACAGATTTTCAAGCCCTTCTATCTACAACTGAACTATTCAATTGCATAGGTGCCATACTACCAAAGACGGGGCAAGTACAACCAGTTGCATTTGCTGTAGATCCTTTCGAAGGCTGAACATAATTATACAGTAACGGACAAAAAGCTTTAGCAAAGAAGGGTTTATAAGCCTTTCCCAGACATTTTTTTACCAGTACCCTGTTCGTCTTGAAGAAACCCTACCACTGATACCTTTATTTCCCGAAAACAACCTTTTGGAAGGTTAGCCCAAAGGACCTTGACTACCAATAATTCAATCCCCCTTTTTGAAAATTTTTCCGGGAAAACCCCAAAGTATCCAGATCTTTATTGGACCGTTAGAATATAACGCAGACCCTCCCTTTACTGCCCAGGGTGAAAAGAAGCCCAAAGAAAAATCCCTATGGTCTGGGAAGATTTGATTCCTCTCCAGGAAGACTATTCTGGGTGAAAGCCACCACACCCATTAGTGACTTTGTCATGGTCAAGAATTTCTGATCGAACAGCCGGGGTTGGGTACTCCAAGCAGAAAAAATACCAAGAAATTCCCCCAGTCACTAGTGAATTCTCACAGCATACATGATTTACAGGGGTTCCCCCTGGATGGGTAATTCTGTGAAACAGGGCCCAAAAGAAATACTTTTTGGCCACGGTTGGGGAACTGACATTTTCCGATAGTTTTAAAAAAGTAGTGCTGAGCCATAAAGGAAAGTCAATGGGCCTAATCCAATCCAGGGTATCCAACTAACGAACCCCGGGGAAAAATTGCGCTAGTTTGTTAACCAAATTTTAATGTTCCCTCCAAAGGGAACAAACATCTTGTGTTATGAAACCATTTCCCAGATATTGTGATTATTCCATTGCAGAAAAAACTGCCCGGGCAGTAGCAAAAACATTTTAAAAACATTACTGCAGGCATACCACCCCTAAGTCTTTGTACAGAAAATGGGGGTAATTCTGTAATGAGTTCTTTAAAATTTGGTACCCGCATAGCTCAAATGTTTTAGAAGAATCCATGAAACACTTCATAAATCAAAACAAAATTTTTTAAGTACAATAGCCATGCTAACCGACAAAAGTTAAAGTGGGGTTTTGAGAATAATGTGACAATTTAAACAAAACATCTGAATGCCAAGCTCGACCAAAAATTTTTTTGCCTTATCGATATTAACATATCAAAGGCAAAAATAAAGTTAGAGAAATTAACTGGCAGTATAAGAACACATTTTGATCATAGAAGTTAGACACATGTTTAGATATTGCTACCCAGACTAAAGTACAATGCTGACAACCCTTGACTCTGTGCCCTCCCTCTAATACCACAGATAATCAACCCGAAGTTATTAATTTTTTGCATACTCGACAGAATGAGAAAACCCCCAAACATCTTTTGTAGATACCGTTTAGATCTTTCCTTATCAAGGCATGTTTAGCCATTGCAAAGGAATCGATCTCCCCAAAACGATAACCCTTCGCTTTTTAAATCTACCTTGCAGAATTGGGGTTTTTAAAAGACATAGCCCTTTAATTAGATGTCAAGATGAAAAGTTTCAAAATGTGTTTTTTTTATCAGCTGATCATTTTTTAGAATTTTTTTTTTTTGTTTATGTTTCCCCCTTTGAATTCTGAAATTTTGCTAAGATCTTTGTCCAATTTGCATTGCGTTTAAATTTCTTTCACCTTTTTAAATATATTTATTTTTCCTCAAAAACCCTAGAGTGCATAATACAGATCAATCGATCAATTCCCAAACCCTTATTATAAAATTTTTTACTTATAATTTGAATCATTTCGTTAAAAACCCCTTTTTTAACATTCATTATGATTCCATCCTAATTCTAAGTTACATAATCTTTGCTATTGTATAGAATCGCCCAGATTAACTTCCCGTTCAGCCTAAGAAAGTATTTTTATGTCGAGACGACATACGTAACATACCGAGCTGTCACAATTTTCTGATCCCCTACATGTGTTGTTAAACTTATCTGAGTAAAATATACCACCATATGTTTTTTTCTAAAACACCCCTTTTTTAGGGTAGGACTATTTGTTGAGTCACTGACTCTTTGTGAGCCCCTTTGCTCGTCTTCGCTCTCATCCCCACATAGGTCCAACACGAAACAGGGGAGATTGACTCCTCCCCAAAAACACTCGCAATGTAGGGTTAAAACCGTCCAACATGTGTTTATCTCCAAACCCCATATCTCCTACGAACCCGCCAAACAATACACGAAACACACACTGCACACAAAAATACACACACACCACACCACAAACACACACAAAACACACACACATCACCGCAACACACACACACCACCCACACACACACACACCCCACCCCACACACACACACACACACACAACACAAAAAAAAAAAAAAAAAAAAAAAAAAAAAAAAAAAAAAAAAAGGGAGGAAGACTGGGGAAGGGACTAGATGAGCTGGAAAGGGAAAGGGAAAAAGGTTAGCACAAAACAGAAGGGGGAAGCAACAGGGCCCCGCACAGAAATCAAAATAGATTTAAAAAGGGCGGACATCGAAACAGCAAGAGCAAAAATATTACAGAAATAGCATCGCAAAAGGGTACATCATACACAGCAACAGTCTGAAGGAAGCGGAAACGAAATTTCAGAGGTCCTGTCAAACCCAAGGGGGCCAAAACAAAGACAGGGGGCACAAATAGGACAAAGAGATTGGAAGCATTGAAGGAGCACGACATGGCAAGGACCTTACCAATACCTGTGGGGCCAGGAACAGGGAGCAGAAGGACAAACCAAGAAGCAAAAAGGGGGCCCAAAAAGGAAGGGACTAAAGGAAAGGGCACTCCACGGAGGGGAAAAAAAACACATCAAAGCAAAGGGGGTCACAAGGGGGGGTGGAAAGGGAAGATCCGTTTTGTCTATGGCTAGACGAAGCAAAGGGGAAAAATTTTATGAAAGAAAGCAGGAGGGGAAAAAACATTTAAGATATCATGAAGGGGATAGGCGAGGGGGGCTGACCCGGGTCAAATTTTCGGAGAATTGGGGGGTTCACAAAGAAAAGGAACGCCTCTCAAATAATTTTTTAAGGCAGAAAACAACCCAAACCATATCCTCGAGAAAGCACGGGTGAGAGGCAAGCAGGATTCCGGGGTGTGTACCTCGATCGAGACGAACACAGGGCGAAAGGAAACAAGAAAGAAGAGTTCAAAAAACGAAAGGAAAATGGGGGGGAAAAAAAAAAGGAGCAAAAAACCCAGGATCAAATGGAAAGGGCAAAACACACCCCCCAAAACACCTCAAACACTCCCCCACGACACCCCCCCAAACAACTGAACAATCCAAAAAAAACCATCACACACCGATCCCCTGTTTTCCCCCCCCCACCCACATTACAGATTAAACAAATTTTAAGGGTTTGGGAACAAAGGGGGGATGGGTAAAAAGAATAAACATGAGAAAGGGAAAAAGAATCATGGAAAATCACCAACATATAGCATACAGAAACAAAAATCACGGGGACAATAACAGATGCAATCTTTCCCCCCAATCCAATCAGAGGAAAGAAAAGGGGGGGGGGAGTGGGGTTCTCGCTCGAGAAAACAGATGGAAATTCGAGAAATTGAAGGCATGATGGAAAGGGAGGAAGAACTAATAGCAGGTACCTCAGTCTGGGGAACACAAAGGCAATCATGATGAAATTTTCCCCCACAAAACGCAGGAGGGCCCAAAAGAGGAAAATGAAGAAGGGAACAGAGCAAAGGGACACACTTGCTGAGGGGGCAAGAAAGCCACTCCACGAGCAAAGTTTTCGGCATGGGGGTTTCAACCCCAGGAGATTGCTGGGAAAAAACCCGAAGCCACATGGGGGGCCCGAAACATGGGGAGCCCGGAGTTGGCTGGGGCTTGAAAACCCATGCACCAACAGTTTAAAGGGCCACCAAGTAGAGGGGAGAAGAACCAGCAAATTGGACCTTTTTTTCACCCGGCAGCTCGGCTTTAGGACATCAAGTATGAGAGCCCCTAGGGGCTAGCGACCACGGGTTCGTGCTCTGAAAACAAGTAAGCGCAAGGGAGGAATAACAGAGTTGAATGGGAAAGCCGACTATAAAAGAGGGACAATAGGGTGAAGAACTTCCTGCGGGGGGCCATGGGACAAGAAAGCAGGAAAGCCAGTAAATGAAATGATGGGAATAAAAAACAAAAAGCAAGGGGGAGGAAAGGTTTATTCCCAAGGGGAACAGTAACAAAGGGGAAACCAAACGAGCCCCTGGTCACCCACGGGTAAGGAGGGAAAAAGAAGTGCAAAAAGAGAATGGAAAAGTAAAAGCAGGAACACCAAAAAGGGGGATCAGTCACAGAGCCAGGGAAAGATATGCACAGGGAAGGAGGGGGGGCCCAGCGAAAGTAGAAAAAACATACACGAGAATCAAGACTGACCCGAAACTGTTGTAAGCCACATCAGGAGGAAGACAACAGTCAAAGACAGTGACAATTAAGGAAAAGAAGGTGGGGAAACACACAAAAATGATCAGGAGGTTGTAGAGCGAACAGGAATTTAAGGAAAATTTTTTACATAAACAGAAGGGGTTGGGAAACACCAAAAAGGAACATCAAAAAAGGAATATACCCAAAAAGGGTTTGGGTGACATACGAACAACAGGGGGA